>WSXT02116838.1:0-25231 GCA_011762715.2 Neuroterus valhalla | reverse complement strand
GAGGAGGAGGAGGAGGAGGAGGAGGAGGAGGAGGACAGGATGCATTCAAGTAAGGCTAGTAAGAAATTCTAATTTCAATTAAAATTTATAAAAAGTTTTGAATGGTTCGTTAGAAGCTTCAAAAGCTATTGTAAGACTGATCAGTGATAAGTCCCCTATAGGATTTCCATAGAATGGAATGAATGCTGGTAGAAGGAGTAAAGAAATACACACAAACCTTCTCAAAGAAGGATATTAACTTACTGTATACATGTGAAGAGTTATTTAACTAACTGTTTGAGTTTTAAAATAAGTTGATGAAATAATAATATATAATTTCAGCTTCTGGCAATTCTTTCATAATTGACATAATTTCATCACAGGGACATGGATTTCTAGCTAGTTGAGACGCTATCAGTAGGCGTTATCGATCTACTAATAGATTTGGAAAATCCATGTCCCTGTGATGAAATTATGTCAATTATTAAAGAACTGCGAGAAGCTAGAATTATACATTAGCATTTCATCACCTTATTTTAAAACTCCAACAGTTAGTTACATAACTCTCCACATGTATTCTAATACAGTAAGTTAAATAAATCTTTCTTCGAGAAGGTTTGTGTGTATTTCTTCACTCCTCTTACTAGCATTCATTCCATTCTATGAAAATCCTATACGGACAACATCACTGATCAGTCTTACAATAGCTTTTGGAGCTTCTACAGAACCATTTAAAACTTTTTATAAATTTTAATTGAATCTAGAATTCCTTACAAGCCTTACTTAAATGCATCCTGTCCTCCTCCTCCTTTTCCTCCACCTCACCCCATCATCGTACTTAGAGATTGATTTTAATATCTTCTCCTTAAATTTATCAAAGATATACAGTAATTGTGTACCTATACACAAGAAATCAACTTTTTTTTATTCTCTTTTGCTTGATTAGTAAAAGGGCCAATATCATGGTGTGTGTGCGTGTATGTGTGGGTGTGTGTTGGTAACTTGTACCATGTATTTGGGATTATATAAAACTGCAACTATCATGTTACTATATTTTATTTATCAAATATGTGTATGCATGATATATTTTACAACTTTTACATAAATGAAAACTATATCACTCTTACTCATTTTCACTTTTTAATCTACTGATGGGAAATTGATGCGATTCTCATATCGAAATGTAACTTTTCATATTTCATGAATTATTTGCATGAGTTTCAGAAATGATGCTCTTCTTTTCCTGATCCATGTGAAACGATAGGTGATATTTTCATACACAATCTATGCCTAATCGTTGATGTTATCATCATTATTATTTATCCTTTTAGTCTTCATCATGAAAAAAAGTTGTATCGTATGCTTTCCTCAATGAATTTGTGACGCAGGTTTTTCTTTCTTGGCCAAATCACAGGTGTTGATGATCATTGCTCAGGTGATTCTGTTGTTATTTAATCAACATATCCAGATATTCCAATCGGCTTCAAAGTGATCTTTATAATAATCACCAAACTCATCCAAATCAGCATAGCAGCACTCACGCCAGCACTTATTCGATGCTTCATTTTGACTTAGTTCATAATTTTCTATAGTATATGCATCATTTTTATTCTTGCGTATTATGTAATCAGAGTCAAATATTGAAAAGGCAAGTTCTTTCTTCTTTCTTCTCTGATGAAACGCAATATTTGCATTTCTGGCCATGGAAAAGAATCTTTCACAATATTCAATATCATTATACCACTCTACTGGTACAGGCATTCGTATTATCACCTCTGGTTTTACTTCTACTTCGAAGTCTTTGATATTTTTAGATATGAATGCTATTTCATTAGGCTTAACATCTTCATTGGAAGACAATATCACATCAAGTACTGTTCATTCAGAATTGCTTCGAGCTGTGTTAAAAGAGCAAGCTTTTCCAATAAACTGAGAGTTATTAGAAAATTATGCCCTATATAACCTAAGATTTTATACATTATCAATAAAATACCTGTAAAATGTTCCCATAACATAGTCAGAAATGTGTAGTTCTAATGTGGAGTTCCAATGTGTGTTGTAGAAAATCTGAAGTTTTTTGTAAGCTTGAGTTTGTTTGCAAAGTGTTGCATCATGTGAATAAAGTTCAAACATTTCGAATTGTTAACAACATTTAGTGGTTTCCCTACATATCTAGAAGCTTCAATATTTAGCATGGACATGAACCCTGTTTTTAGCATTGAACAAAACAATTGTGGTAACTTGATGGTTGAAGGAATGCATGATTATTTTTTATAAAGCTTCCCTTTCAAATTTACTATGAATCATTAGGTAATGCTGGCAAAAGCGAGCACAAATCTTTGAGATGCATCCTTCCAATGATCAGTATCTCTCTCCTTCATTTTGAAAAAGAATTGCTCTTGTGAGAATAGGCTGCACCTAATACGTTACACAGCGGTCAAATTAGGAGCTACATGTTCATTGTCAAAAAATACACTCACTTGTAATGTTTGAATCATATTCTGATTCCCTAAATATTATGTCATTTGTAAAAAACACTAAATTAAATTTATAGACAAAAACAAAAGTAATAATATTCAAGTTGTAAATGATACCCCATTCCAATGTGATTGTCCATAATCAAAGTGCAAAATGATGTTCAATAGTAATCATATCAAGCCCTATCTACATAGGCAGATAATGCTGAAATTGACTTATTTTCATACGGAATCCTCCAGAAGCGATCACATCATTGTTATCTTATATATTCATAAGTTTCTAGATTTAGCATGGACATGAACCCCATTTTTCCATGGGACAGAACCATGTTATTTATTGAAAAAGAGTGTCAGATAGCATCAGGAATTGAGCATGGACACGAACCACATTTTTAGAATGGAACAGAACTATGTCGATAAAAGCAATTCCTGAGGATAATAAGTATAACAAATAATAAATTTATATAAGATGATGTTATACTCTAGTTTTCTGAAACATCAACAGATGATATTGCCTATATTATATTATTAAGTCTCGAAAAAGAGTATCAGATAGCGTCAGGAATTTAGCTTGTACATGAATCATATACTTTCATGAATAGGATCATGTTCGCTAACAGGAATATCTATGTATCTTATCAGACTTCTTTTTTAAATAGGGTTAGTTTTGAAAATAAAGAGCGTTAATATTCCAAGAAAATGTATGTCACATAAACTCCAGCATTATATATTACTTGAATTGAGAGTTAAACGCATCGTACAATAAACCAATGGAATCATATCAAATATTTAATATTGAAAAGAATGTATCATTGGCGGGAATTTGTGCTCTCTTATATCAATATCATATTGCATGCGATAGATTGAGATCCAGATTCGCAGACCAGTGTTGTAATGAAATCAAAAGATCCAAATGTCTCATGTTTAGAAATAATGCTCAACACTTGCGCAAGGTGTCATATAGAACATTCTATGAGACGTCATGAGAACATTCTGGAAGCTTAGCATGGACGCGAACCACTAAAGGTTTCGATGTCGGTAAATGTCGGTAACAGGAATCTTGGCCTAGAACCCCCCCTGTATATCTACTGCTGTAAAGCTAATAACAATAAAATACCAAATGTGTAAAAATTGGTTGAAAATTTCGCGAAACGCAAAAGGCTGTATTTGCGTGAAATCTATAAGTCGTAAACGGTGCTCGTAAAAATTTCAACCGGTGTCATATTCTAAATCAATAACACTTTCCATAACGCTTTCCAATAACGTTTTTCAGCATCACTGTAGCAGGATACTTCTTGTGAATTAGGTCTCTAGCCACGAAATTTCTTTACCCTCGTACAAGGAACACTTTGTTCTGAAAGCCATTATTCCGAAAAAACGAAATTGGACTTTACCTAATTGGAATTATCACGTCATCTTTACACATATGCAAGCAATCTATTTCATTGCTAATAAAAATATACCTTTGTTCCGATGAATCAGAAAAAGATGGCGCTTAGTCTATATTTCAAGGTCCATTGTATAATCTATTGATTATTATAATTAAAGACCATCTTGTTCATGTACATCATGCTTGCAGCTTTTGGAGATCAGGAAAACTTTCAGAGGGTATAATGGAAATTTATGGAAGTTGCGAAGCTCCCAAGCTTCTGAATTTAAATTAAATTAAAATAAATTTGAAAAAATTGAATTCAAAAGAGTTGAATGAAAAAAAATTAGTTCGGAAGAAATTGAATTCAAATAAATTCGAAATCAAAATTTAAAAAATTTTGAATAACTACTTTATCCCATTTTCAAGAACATTTAACTTCTTCCCCCCCCCGCCCCCCTCTCTCTTAAAATTATTTAACAATGAGATTTTACTGGTTGAATATATAGCCGTGAGAGGATCATCAGCTTCACTCCAGTGAACATTTCACTAGTTTGCAATTCAAAATTACTGTCCAAAAGTGAAATCATCACTGACTGCCATGCCGGTAAAATCTACCAATTTGGAAATACCGATTCCTAACCACGTAGAATGAGAGATATCACTGACAATCAGTGAACAATCATGTGTAAGATATAGAATTAGATAATAAGATATTTAATTAAAGAACAAATATATTTCATGAATACAAATCTCACCCTTACATAAACAAACGGTTTCATTTCACTGGGAAAAAAAAATTTCTCATTTCCAACTGATGAAGATAAAATAGACTATATGAGGAAAATGTCGACCATCGTTTAAAATACTAATTTCGATTTCAGCTAGGTTCATTATGTATGTTTACCAGAACTATACCCTTTACGTGTTTTCTTTCTTATCATCAGTATTTTCTTCGGTTAGAATTTTACATTTGTCGATTCCTGATTTTTCAGGTTGTCCCAAACGTAGAGAATTTTCAAAATCCTGATGCATGTCTTCTTCCTCATCTCCATAAAGCTCCACATTTTTACCTACATGCCACATTGCGACATCAAACACGACTCCCAGTATCGTAAAACCTTGAATGATGTAAAAAATTCATTGTATAGAAATTCAACACATTCTTTAAACTTTAGTACGTTAATATTGTCAAGAAATAATTGATTTATAGCAGAAACTGTAACAAGAAATTCCTTAAAGAGAAACAAGCAATTATGTAAAAAGAGCAAATGTTTTAAACAAATCGGTTCGAATAACTTCATTGCTTTACATCAATTGAGATTGAGTAAAACTCACAAATTGCTGTGATGTTGAGGTAGTTCCGAAACGTTTCTTGCTCATGAACCCAACAATTTCCTCTGGTACCACAAGCATCATTCCACACAAGACACGTGGAGTCTATCAATGCCCCAAAGATAATAGGACCTGGTATGAATGCAAAAATTGATATAACCATCATGGTTATACCCTGAGCCAAAGCCTTATCTCTGCCTTCCACACATCTATAATTTACTAAAATATTTCCAATCCTTCCAGAACATGCGAAAAGCCTAGTCAAGCACATGATGATTGTCAATGTCAGATAGGGTATTTTACAATCAATCCTGCACGCTCCTGTCTTGACTTCATCAATAATATTTGTCGAGTAATGAAACTCCTTTTCATTAAATGGAGAGATACTGTATTCTGACTCGTAGGAAAAATTACTCATATAAATTTGACCAGAGATACAACTGCAGTTTCCAAAACCCCCGTGTGGAAGAATTGTGCTGCACCCAGCATGACAAGCAGAAAAAAATGTTGTCATTGTTGGTTCGTGACAAACTGGAAAATATTCAACACCTTCACAGTCACAATCTGCATTGCAGGGGAAGAGCAGGTTTACTCTGAAAATGTTTTTAAGATTCAGAACTTATGATGAAAGTTGAATATTTACCATTTCATTAAAGTGGATTGGAACAGAGAGGAATAGACAGCAACAATTCATTAGGAATGGAAAATATCAACACAGTGGTGACCCTAGCGCCACTTGTTCAGAATAGATCCGAATGCGGCCTGGCGCCGACAATAAATTGACAAGAGGTTACACACGAAGCGTCGATCTCGCAATCGAAGGCATTTGATTCGAATATTTTGACATCTACAATCTTCGAGAGAAATGAGCTCAGTTGTGTGTTTTCAACTGACAGGTACTCTGTGATTACTGTTTTCAGGTTTTTCTCATAATTTTCAGAGAGTGCGATTGAAGAATCATTGGGTATGATTCCTTCGTAGAAATATTTTCTCGATCCAGTTAGGTCGATTCTTTGTACTAACCAGGATGCATTTCAATCAAATGATTTTCTTTGAATCAAGAATTGAGGTTTATTAACATGAATGAAATAATTATTCGATTCGAAAGAACAGCAATGAAGTCAGGAATATATTTTTCTGAAACAAAGAGTTAATGTTCTTATACCAATCGAGCCTTTCTATGGATGAATAGGATATTATCTTCACATCAATATTTATTTCTTCAAATAATAAAGATGATTCTTTGGATCAGTAGAATTGGATTCTTTATTGCAAATAATCATTACTGCAACAAATAGTCATTTCATTGAATAAAATACTTGTAAATTGGAGTTGGATAAATATTCCTTCGACAATAATGTTTGAGCGTTAGATAGAGTTTTAAAACTCCAGAAATCGCATGTTGCAGTAGCATCGTGGTTATCGCTGTGGTCTTGACACTTAACGGATGCAAGTTCGTTTCCTGCTTGAGGTATATATTTTTCATCGAATTTGTCTGTTTCAGGTTCTTCAAGTTTCCAGATTATATCAATCCTTAAAAATTAATATGCAAAATAAGTATTAATTGTTGATAAGATCAATTTCAATTCAGGCCGAACAAATTCAGTTGTTCATTTAGGAAAATATGTACCTCATTTGAAGTACAATGTACTTTATCAAACACTCACATTTTTCGGGCCAAGGAAATATTTATTTGAATCAGCAGTATATTTTTTTTACTCTAAATTTTTGTGAATTTGACATAGAAAAATAGTGTTTTGAGCATTTGAAACATTTGCCTAAATTGGACATTTTTACATTCTTATGTTGACTGAGAAGGTATTGGTTTTATGTGAAAATTGACTTTCGCAGATTTAATGAAATCTCTATATTCTGACTCCCCCTGAATCAGAAAAAATGGGTTTTACGGAGGTGTCTGTCTGTTGTCTGTAGTCTGTAGTCCATAAACTGTGTACTCGATAACTTCCAAAAGAATGATCATATTGGATTGTGCTTTGGAACAATTTTTTAAGGCTGCAAAAGAAAGGACGAGTTCATTAACCAGCCATTTTTGACCAATGGTTCTGGTTTAATCCATCAAAAAAGCTTTTTGAAAGGACAAAAATGCACATTTCCGCTCAAACTCTGCAGGGTACAAAAAATGTTCAAGATCAAATTATTCGTTTTACAAAGACCTAAAAATTTTAGGAGACGGCCTTCTTCATGAGATGCATAGTTTGTGTTTGAATCATGAAAAACGTTACCAAGTATAAAAAATTTCATTTTTCAGCGAAACTATGCGATTTCCATGAAAAAAATGCAATTTCTTCAACACATGCATAAAAACCACGGGTTTTCGAGCGCGTGAAGCGAGCCAGAAGTTGCTGTTTTCAGGGCAGGGAAAAAAACTGGGAAAAAAACTCCTAGCAGGGAAAAAAACTCCAGCTGGAGGGAAAAAACTCGAAACCCCGTGTATTTATGCATTTGTTGAAGAAAATATCGTATGCACCTATGGATAGACGCCTTTTTTGTCTCGCGCGATGTTTACCGAACTCGTCTTCGGTAAACATCGCCCTCAACAAAAAACGCCTCTGTCTATCCCTAGGTGCATAATATACTAAATCATAGAAATAGAGTACTGTAGTACTAGTAGTAGAGTAATACTAGTACTATTATTACTACTAGTACTACTTGTCCCGTGTGGTGTTGCTGATCTCCCATCGGGCGCCTCCGTAGGTTGCGGATAGGGGAATGCCTCCCAGGAATGGGTGGTACCGGAGAAATAAAGTACCTGGGGCGGACAAAAACCAGATGAGGCAAGACAACTTGATTAAAAAATCAAAGATGAGTAGTTCTTTTAAAACCAATTCAACTCAAGGGATTGAAAATCTCCCCACCGGTTCCAATCGGGTGAAAGCTCTGGTGGCCGGTACCGGTCCCAAGAATTTCGGGGAAGACCAAGGGAACGTTGAAGAGGCCTAGTAGCTGGAGAGGGGCCTCAGTGAGGGAATGATCGGTGGTGAATTGGAAGTCGGGGAGACTAATGCCGAATGGTGGGATAGGTTTTATGCAGAAAAATCCGAAACCAGGATACTCACAGACAATGTGAAGGAATTCCAAGAACTTGAGCTTGAGAACCTATATAAGATAAAGGAGATATTGAAAAACATACAAAGATTTTGCATTTTTCATAAAAATATGCATATGCCAATCAGGCAGGGGTTGCTCGAGCAGAGAACACTCTGCTCATGATGATGGTTCACCGGGAAACGAGGATGAAAAATGGAACGTTTCGCGATAATTCTCTTCGTAAAAGAATTGTGAACGATAAGAGAAGAAAAAAAATCGCCACAGTATTGTCAGCGTCCGCGAGACCTGAACCTCAGGTATCTGAGCAAGGGACTCAGACGGACGAAGATGCCGGGAAAACTCTTGCCTCAATTCAAGGGAAGAGGCAGAGAGAACCCACCGTGATTCCCTCAGACTCGAACGCAAGAAGTCCGGCGCTGAAGAAGGCAAAGACTCGAAGGCTGGTACCTACACCTGTGGCCTCGAGCTTTAAGAAGGAAGCGCCACCAGCAGTGTCAAAAAAGGAGTCGGAGAAGAAGAAGGAGGGCCAGAGGCGAGCTTGACCTGAGGCGGTTCTCATCAAACCGTCCGAGGGTTCTAGCTACGACGAGGTCCTCCGCAACCTTAAGAGGCCGATGGAACCAGATGCCCTTGGTGTCAAAATCAAAGGCGTCCGGAAAACGCGGGATGGAGACATCCTCGTTGGAGTGAGAAGCGAGGCAGGGGGCAGAGCGAAACTGTCCGCTGCCATTAAGGAAGCAGTTGGAGAGGAGGGAAGGGTCTGCGAGCTGGTCGCTCGTGTCGAGGTCGAAGTGCTTGACCTCGACGAGCTCACAGAAAGTCAAGACGTCGGAAAGGCGATATTTAGGCACAAAGGTCAACCTAACGAGAAAGGCCTTTAGGGGTAATCTCAAGGCTTTCGTTGAGCTTGATGAAAACGTGGTCGCAAGGCTCATACGCGCGGGACACCTAAAAGTCGGGTGGGTGTCCTGTCGTGTAAGAAAGAAGGTGCAGATGACCCAATGCTACCGCTGTCATGGTTGCGGCCATATGGCAGCGGGTTGCACTAGACCCGACAAGAAGACGTGCTACTGGAAGTACGGCAAAGAGGAACACAGGTCCGCGAAGTGCGAAAGTCCCGAGATGTCAAAGGCCGACGCGCCCGTTGCTTGGCACTGTCGGGCTACTGAGGACGATGCGTGAATCTTGGTAGGGTCAAAAACAGGAGAGGGAATAAGTCCATGTTGGTATATCAGCGGAATGCCGAGGCACGGTGTAGTAGCCTTATCCCTATTTCCCTGTAGAAATGCGAAAGCGGTTCCGGGAGAATGGGTTGGCAGGAAAGGGGGGGTTTTAGTCAGTAGGAATCTGACAATCCCCAACCTAAGAATCGCCTACTCATTAGAGTAGACGATTGCTATATTGGGTATCTCATGTACGATTTCTCCCCTCTATGAAAAAGAAATTTAAAAATTAAAAAAATAAACTAGTACTACTTGTAGTAGTAGTAGAGTAGTACTGTTTTCAATAGTAAGCGCAGAGTACCTGACAGTTGAAAACACACAACGGCGCTCATTTCGCTCGAAGATTGTAGATGTCACAATATTCTAATCAAATCAGGGATGTTCGATTTCGATTCGATTCTTAAAAAAATCGATTCCCTTGAAAAAAAGAATCGATTTTCTACCCGAGTCTTCGCCATTGCATTTGTGAGCATTCTGTACAGTCCTAATCATGTAACTAGATTTGCTATGAAACTCAATTTTTTCATAAATTTAATTTATTTAGTTTAAGGGAACATCATAAAAATATATTGCATTAGTTAATTCGTTATTCAATCAACGAGTACTTGAGGAAATTTAAATTGACTTCCATTTTAATTCTCTGGCTCGTCTATTGTCGGCGCCAGGCCGAAGTCAGATTGTGTGCGTGCAGTGTACCTACATACGTCCACGCGCCGCACATTTGTAAACTCTTGAAAGTCCACATTTATTCACCGACGTGGTTTTCGATATGTAGTAATCTGCACCACCAAGCAAGTCGTGGATACAAAAATCAATATCTGATTTATATATCAATAATGTGGACCTATTCTGAATGAGTGGCCGCTAGGATCGCTACTGTACTGATAGTTGCGATTTCTAATGGATTGTTCCTTCCAATTTCCTCTGATTGGAATGACTGATGAGACATAAGATTTTAGAACAGTAAAGAGTATAAGAATACTAATGAAAGTAGGTGTTATCAAAAATCGCATTTAGAAAATTAGGGATGTGTTTAACATACTCCATCGAATTGTAATCGATCCCTTGAATGCGTGTACCATCGCAACCCAAAAATATAAAAGCCACATCACCGAGAACTTTAAGAAAGCCAATAAAAATATTCCAAAGAAGTATTATGCTTGCTCCAGGTTTGAATTTGCTAATCACTGCTCCGGATACTAGGAAGCCTATTATCATACCGATTATACTGATAGGTCCTATAAGAATATTATTATTACTTTTTGTACCATATTTACAAGAATACTACAGTTTGAATATCAACCATTAAAAAACTACCAGGTGTAGAACAGATTATGATAGAATAATTTTACAATAATTTTAGAATATATAGAAATACCTGATATCATAGAATTATCAGCTGCTGATACACCAAACACTACTTCCACGTACTTAGACATAAAGGTAAAGTGACCTGCTGCACCAAGAATGAAAAAAATAGAACTTAAATTATTGAAAGCCAAAATTGGATTCATAATCAGACGTTCCATAGTTATCAGAAAATCTTTCATCGTAGGTTTGTAATCAATTTCTGTGTCTGTTTCTTCTAGGTTTTTGGTTTTTCCGGTGTTGTCCTGAGTTTTTTGCTGAGGTAACTCATGTTTTATTGGCTCATTGCCACCCTAAAAATTACATTCAGTGAATAAATAATCCTCTCGTGTATTATTATTGTTTAATCCTGGTATCAAACAAATTTTTCTGCCTTACCTTTCGAATAGATTTGGTTGGTTTCGGCAAATTACGTGGGAACATGGCAATGAAAAATGCAAGAGCTCCCATTGTTGTGCCCAGAATAATCCAACCAAGCCACCAAGCTCCTAACCATCGTGAATCGTCTCTTTTAATAACGGGATGTAAAGTTGGATCAATATACAAAGTTAGACAACCGAATCCTAAAATGAATCCTCCGGCTGTTCCTGATGTCTTGAGAGCAAATAAAAGTCCTAAAAATATTTTAATTGAACAAACAAAAATGACAATTGTTTTCCTTATCCAAAGTATTTACAAACATACCTAGTAGCATGGGTGTGTTTTTCTTTTTGGTATTGTCATCCATATATGCTTGTCCTAGTCCAAAATAGAGAGTTGTACCAAATCCTAAAAATATTTGAGATACAAAAACTAGCAACCTTGGGAGAATACTTATATCCTGTAAAGATTCAACATCACAACTAGAATTGAATTGGTTTCGCGAACAAGTTGGAAGATATTCTTCCACAGTTACATTGAGCAAATTTCGATCAAGGTATTCTTGTGTCAAGGCCAAAGCATCCTTTCCAGAACCATAAAGAAAATGTGGAAGAGCCAAAACTATGCAAGATGCTGCACTCAGTCCAACTCCTATTGCAATCCATCTAGGCCGATTACCAGAACCTCCATAATATGTCAAAAATATTGATAAAATGTGTGCGATATCATTCCCTGAAAGAATAATTCCTGAAAAAAAGATCAGTAAAGTATCTCAATATTGAACACTTTTTATCACAAATTGACAACTGTATCAATACAAATAATAATATATAATGTTTATCAAATTTCAAATGTTTTAAATACTATCATTGACAAACTTAGAAAGTCTTTTATAAAATTTGTTATCATACCATGTGATAATTTTCCTTCAAGTATTTTATGCATTATGTTCATATTTTATTCTTAAATAGAAATATTACCTGTCGTTTGACTTGGAATTTGGAACCTTCTTTCAATGGTTGTTAAAGTAATATTAAGATAAACGTGGGCCATGCTTTGAATGGTACCAAGGAGACCATAGACCACAATAAAGACTTTTGCTGTTGCTCGAGTTTGCAGCCATTTTGGTGAAAACCCGCAAAGTCCACACTGTGAATCTTTGTTCATTTTTCTTCATAGGTGTCCTTTGGGAATATAAAAAATTAATTCAAATCCGAAAATATTTATATTTGATTGTAAGATTTCTACTATTACAAAATTATATATTAGTTTACTTCGTCACTCTATGGTGGACTGTTTTATTATTTTTCAATATTAAAACTTTTCTTTATTCACAGTTTTCTCTATTTCGTAGATTAGATTTTAGTTATTAATTCATTATTGTGGCCAACTTTTGAAATACAATAGTTTAGAAATGAAGTTACAAAAAAATTCCGTGGGATTTCAAGATTTTTCTGGAAAATGTTTCAAGTCTGTTCAATATTTCAAACTGAATTTTTATTTTGGGGATTAGGGTGGTCCAAAATTTTTTTTTTCGAATTTTCATGCAAAACGCCCGGAAACTTGAGCAAATCCTCAAAAAAATAGATGCATTTTTTGGGAGAAAAAGCCGATTTTGTACATTTTATGCAGAATTCTCAATATTAGGGAATCGAGTTCGAAATTCACCATTTCTCTCCACAATGAGTCTCAGAATGCGAATAAAATATTACTTTTCAAATATCATCCCCATAAGTCTGTCCTAAAAAACCCCATAAGTGAAAAAATGGGTTTTTCGAGTTTTTTGTGCTAATTATGATTTTCTCGCGGTTTATTTGAGGCAGATTGTTTCAAATACATGAAGTACTACTCAACACTGAAAATGAGATGTTGATTTGAATTGCTTGAACAATTTGTTAATGGTTATAACAATATTCTCTTTGAATAATGCTACAAAGTTGCGGTTTTTTCTGAAATTTTCCACTTTATATCCATTTTTCACGTGAAGTAAGTAATTATTTATTATAATTTAGCAAAAAAATTGCTTAAACAATTTGTTTCCTTTGTTATTAATATTTTCATTGATGAATGATGGAAACTTTGTTGTCGGCCAACGGCCCGATAGAGAACCGCTTGAGCGAAAACCAGCTGTTAAACGACAGCCTTTCTCAATTCTATGTTTAGAATTGAGAAGTGGCCTACGTGACAGATTGGCACACTCAAGCGATTTTCAGAAAAGAGCTTGTTTACCCTGAAGTGTGACAAATTCTTAGACCCGTTACTCCCCCTTTCAAAGAGGACCTAGGAAATCCCACAGTGACCCACTGCCTGCACGTGTTTTGTCGCCTGACCGAGTCTGTCTCTCTTCCTCCCACGCGCGCATCTTCCTATCCTTTCTTCCACCTCACTCTTCTCCTTTCTCGCCCTACGACTTGTGTCTTTTGCGGAACTCAACTTGCAGAGGCGCTGTGGGAATTCTTCTGAAAACCAAAATCCATGAATTTGCCTGGAGGAGCAATTATGAAATTCTATGTATGAACCTGGGCAGCTTTTCCCTACCTAGTTTTCATTAAAATAGTTTTTCTAGACATATGATTCTTAGAACTAGATAATAATTTTAATCATATTTTTTTAGCAGTTCGTCTTAGCTCCTATTTTATATTAATAAAAACATTAGAAATTAGAATTTAGTTTGAAATTTTGTCCGGACTCTGGGACTCGACGCACCAAGGACGGTGGTGGGAGCGGGAGGCCTTACGCCACGCCTGTGCTACTCTCAGTCTCTGAACGTAGCCAATCAGGAAGCCCACGAAACCCACTCTCCTCGCTGCCGACGAGACTCGAGCCGGCAGCCGCCTGCGAGCGGCCAGCGGCGAGAACGAGGAACGATGATGATTCTGTAGTGTCGATCCCGACGGGCAGCAGCATTTGCTCTGCTCTTCTAGAAATAAAGGTGAAACACATAGTTCTAAGAGTTTTCAACTTTCTCACCCGCTGACAAGTGACAGGCGTCACTTCTTCCGCCGAACGCGCAACATCCTGAGCCTTTCTCCTGCTAGTTCCAATTAATCATCCTTACCGTACACTTCCTACTTAAACATTACAATTCTCTTTTTTTTTAAATCCTATTTTTCCTTCCCGGGACTCGGAGGTCCGGCTCTGCTGGCCTCGCACCCCTCCTTCCCCTGACTACTCCTCGATACCATCTTCATCCATCCCGATTCTCCTTTTTGGTGTAGAAATATTTAATCTGTTTCGAAATAATTTTTTTTCTCTCTTGGGACTCGGAGGTCTAGCGTCGCTGGCCCCGGCCCCACTCTTGAGCCGGGCTCATTGTTACTCGCTTGGACCGGGCTGTGACATTTTGTGTAAACTATCGGCAATTTCTCTCTTTTGGGACTGGGAGGTCTACCGCTGCTGGCTCCGCACCCACTCTTGAGCCGAGCTGATTGTATTTAAGTTACTCCCTTTCCATTCGCGTTTACTCTAAAGGCACCTATACCTGGTGTTATAATTTTTGTTTGAAATGAAGTAATCCCCCACCCCCATTCTGGTGACGATCCCTACCTCTCACTACCTCCTCTTCCATCGATCCCGGCCCCATTTGCTTTTTTTACTGATCAAGCCACAAATCAAAAGTGACTTGTATCATATTGGCGGCCCGAACGTGGGGCTAAAGAAAACTTTTCTTTCATTTCCAACGGAAGTTGGAAACGGAAATATCCGCGACCCTCCTCATGCTTCGCTCACCGAACGCATCTCGTCGTGGCCCTGGTAGACCATCAACCAGAACGATGACCACCAGGCATATTCCGGTTCCCGAGTGTCCCTCTCAAAACTCGGTGGCGTCCAACAACCCAGTCCCCGGAGAGTTCACACCAAATGAAGGGCTAACGTCTGCTCCTCCTGCATACTCGGAGGCCGCACACAGACAACCAGATACTCAGCAAGCTGCAAGGGGTAGAAGCCGATCTCTTTCACGAAGTAATCGGCAGATATCACGGGTTATGTTCCAAGAACCCGTCGTAAATAATGAACCAGTTCCAGGTTCCAGTAGTTGGCCTGATCCCGTGTCCATTACAACGGCTTCAAGGACCCCACCTTAATATACAAACACAGCATCAAGAGGCCGAAGTGAAACCTAGGTTTCTCCCCTAAAGTCCCTCACCAACAATCCGGCACTCTTGCCCAATGCCTCTGTGGCCGACTGGCGAGCCCTCATCTGGGTTGTTCGTACCCAGGATGTTCCATCACTAACATTCGCAGGCATGGATCATGAAGATCCGGTACTGTTCCTCAGCCAGTGCAAAAGTGCAAGTCACCAGTGCAAAGTCGCTCACCGAGAAGGCGGTAAAATGGTACGAACTGTACCAAAACCTATCGCTCCCATGGGCCAAATTTAGGAATCTCTTGGTTCAGTACTTCGCAGGGGTTTCAGCTCTCAACAAAATTCACGTGAAGCTTTACGCGACGAAACAAGAGGACAAAGAAGCCGTAGGAGTTTTGTTACAAAAAAAGTATCTCCTCGCGCTTCGACTCCTTCCGCACACTCCTGAGCAGCAGATAATAAGTCTTCTGTTCGAGGCCTTGAAACCTACGATTAAAAAGTCCTGCGAGCCGCAACAATCAATTCATTCGAGGACCTGGTGGAACGCAGAATCTGATGAGGCAGAGGAAAATCCGAAGAAAGTTTTTCGAGAGTCGTTGCAGGGCAAAAACATGCCCGCTGCTCAATCCCACACCTCGACGCAGGACGCATCTGCATCCACGTCTTGACCACCGCCGCAGAGTCACTACTGCCCCGGCAGGCAGTATCCACAGGGATTGCCCTGTAATAAAAGCCAGACAAACTGAAGCTGTCCCGGAAAACTGGCGAGCTCGAGCGGCCGAAGCAGACGATCTCGCCGCACCTGGCGCAACCCAGTCCTAAGTGCCCTGCACTCTGATCCTAGCAGTCTGCCTCGAGTTCGCGTCCGTTTGGGAACTCGTGAAATAACTGCAGAAATCGATAGCCTGGCTTCTGAGAACTTCATGCGCAGCAACGTATTGAGCGAGGTCAAGGCTGAAACCATACAGCCGGACCCGCACTACGCTTTGCTGGCAGCAGTCGGAGCCACGATTGCCCTTACGGGTACTGTGAATTTATCGCCCCTCCTGTTGGAAGTTCCGTACCCAGGAACCTTCCAAGTAAGCCTCGAGTTACGGGCAGAAATTATTCTCGGCCAGCCATGGTTGCGCCGACATAGAGTCATACATGACCATGGAGCAGAGTGCATTTTCATCGGTACCCGCGGCCGTCAGCGTGTCTTTTTAGGTCCTCTCCCTTGCGCGTACGAGAAGGCATCTGAAATCAACAAAATAGAAGTTGAACACAGCTCCCCCCCCCCTCACCTCCATCTCAGAAAAATTCTTGGACCTTATCCAAGTACATGCCCCCCTGTTTCATGAAGGCGGAAAATTGAAACAAACACTCGCTGCCGTACACCATGAGATCCGTCCCAGAAACACAGTCGTTTCGAGAAGCGCCACGTGGGTACTGAGACGAGAAGCCTTAATACATAGATGAGCAAGTGCGCGAAATGCTGAGAGATGGGATAATCGAGCATACTATCTCGCCTTTAAGCTCAGCCGTGGTCATCGCCAGCAAAAAAAGGGGGAGTATCGTTTTTGCGTCGACTATCATCGCCTCAACGATCAAACTGGAGATGCGCCACAATGTTTGCCTTGCATTCATGAGACGCTCAAGGATCTTGGGAACCCAAAAATATTCTCGACCCTAGATTTAAAGAGCGGTTATTGGCAGATTCCCATGGCTCCAGAATCTCGCCCACTCACGGCCTTCGCGACACCAGGAGGCGGACAATACCAATTTCGAGTAATGGCTTTTGGTTTAAAAACGCTCCTGGGTCATTTCAGAATTTGATGCGTCAAGTTCTCGCCGAACAATAAGGAAAATTCGCGATAGCGTATCTTGACGATATCTTTATTTATTCGACTGACCAGGAAGAGCACCTCAACCACCTCGGCCTCGTCCTTAAGCGCCTGTCCATCTACGGCCTGACGGCGGCACCAAAAAAGTGCATCTTCGGTAAAACATCTCTCGTTTACCTCAGGCACGTTATCGGTACGGCCGGCAATACCGCACAAACCGTCCACATCGAGGCCATCCGAGTCGCCCCCCCCCCCCAATCCCAAAGCTCTACGATCATTCATCGGGCTCTGTAATTGGGTCAAGGAATATATTCCAAACTCTTCCTAAATATTAGCACCCTTGACCGACCTGTTGTCACCGAAGCGTCCCTTCAAGTGGACTAGTGAAATCCAAGAAAAGTTCGAGTTTGTCAAGTTCGCTTTCCAGAATCCCACGAATCTCAGCCGACCGACCCATCTTTGACCTTTGTACTCCAGACCGACGCCAGTGCTAAAGGAATTGGAGCGGTCCTGATGCAAGGGGACCACAAAGGACAAAGACGGATCGTGTCATTTGCCAGCGCAAAGTTTTCCCCAACCGAGTCCAGATACCACTGCAATGAGCAAGAATGTCTTGCATTAATATGGGCGGTTAAGCGATACCGGCCTTATCTGGAGGACGAACCGTTTATTCTTCGCACATACAGCAAGACGCTGACTTTGTTTGACACCCGAAAGGATACTCGAGATAAATTGCATCACTGGTACATTTTACTGCGAGAATCCAACTCCAAGATCGAGCACGTACCTGGCCGGAACATCAAGCTCCCAGATGCTCTTTCACGATATCCAAGCCCGCACGAGATGTCCCCTGGCGAACCAGACGTACAAAGAATGTTGCCTACCACTCGTGCCAGAAATACTAACACCACACCAGTTCCAGTACTCAGCGCAATCGACGCCGCGGCACCACCTTCCTTGTTCAAGGAAATAATCGAGGCTCAACAGGAGGATCCAGTAATTACGAGGGATGCGCTTCGGTGGCGAGAAATTCAAAATTCTTGCCCCAACTCTCCCAAAGAAGAATTATTTTTCCACCGGAACCGGCTCACCGAGGACGGCTAATGGCGACAGGATGAAGTTGACGGACAATGGAGACTGCAGGTGCCCATCACGTTCCGATCACGTGTTATCTGGGAGTACCAAAATGCTGATCTCGCGGGACACCCTGGCAGCGACGAAACAATACGCACAATCACACGGTTCTATTTTTGGCCAGGAATGAACTGAGAGATCCGCCGCTATGTGGCCGGGTGCCATTTATGTATATGCTGCAAGCCGGTGCATGGTAAGCGGCCAGAAAATTAACGGCCACGAGCGGCTCGACGGGCGTGGGAGACAACCGCCGTTGACCTGATGGGCCCATACCCACAGGCAAATCAAGGAAATGTATTCATACTCGTCGTTACCGATTTTTACACCCGCTGGGTGGAAGCGTTCCCACTCTGGGCCTTAGAAGCCCCAAGAATCGTCAAAATATTGGAAGAAGTATTTTGTCGTTTCGGTTTACACGTAGGATCCTCAGCGATAATGGTCCTCAATTTAAGGGCCATTCGTGGGCAGACACTAGTCAGAAGTGGGGGTGCGAATTATGGACTACGCCCGTTTACCACCCCTGGGTCAACCCGACAGAAAGAAGAATTCAGGAGATCAAGAAGGGTCTAAGGTTACGCCTTCACCAAGGAAATCAACGCATTTGGGACATGCAACTACCCGATCTTCTCTTCGGCCTCCGACGTAGAACGAACGCAGCGACTGGGACGACGCACAGTTACCTCCTTTTGGGGAAAACTATTCTAGGCCCGGGTGAATGGAACCTGTTACAGGCCCCCGATGATATCCAACGGACCGAAGGATTACGCAAACGAGAAGAGGAGGCCCGCGATTATCAACATCGTTATTAGGCGCAGTATGCCACAGCCACAGCACAGCCACGTTATACCCCTGGAGACTGGGTATACGTGCCGAATTACAAGCTGTCCAGCAAAGTGTCTGGATTCAATGCCAAGTTGGCACCCAACCGCCTCGGCCCCTATCAAATATTGGACCACATCGCAGGGGAGGTCTATTGGGTCCTCAAAGTGGGCGTCGCACAAAAGATTCATGGCAGCGTGCTCGTGCCAGCCCCAGCATGTGTCGAAAACACGGTACCGACGGCAGCGCAAACTGTCGTTCCACTGCTCGATCAGGATGTTGGAATAGAAATTGCCGAGAGCGTCGGCAGAGACGGAGTCGGCGATTGGAAAAATAACAAAAATAATTTACTTAAAACAATACAATAGATTTTAAATATGATTCACTCTATTGTTTATTTATTTTTTGTTCACAACTAAAAATCTACAGCAAAGTTGAAGAGAAGATAGCCATAAACAATAATAATTCGTTTAAGCACTTATTTTTGTTAGAATAAATTAAATATTAACTCAGTTCAAGTGCAAAGTGGCCAAAAAATTAGGAATTAAAGAAAAACCCACAAGTTTATATCATTCAGCAAAAGAAATATTATTAGAAATGATGATAAATTGTTTGAACAATTATTGTTTCAACATGAATTAATTATTACTTCAATCTAATTGAAAAGTGATGAAAATTTCAAAATTACAGGAAAGAACCGCAACTATGTAGTACTAATCTAGAGGAAGATAGCTATAAATATTTATAATTTGTTTTAATAATTATTTATGCTAAATAAAATAGAATAAGAAATTACTTTAAGTGAAAAGTGGACAATAAGTTGAAAATCCAAGGAAAAACTGCAACTTTGTGGCATTATTCTAAGAGAATATTGTTATAATTGATAAGAAAGCGTTTAAGCCATTATTTTTGTTAACTTTCATTGATTATTACCTCGCTTCAACTGGAACGTTGAAAATAAGTTGAGAAATCCAGAGAAAACCTTGACTCTCTAACCCTTTTCTGAAAAAGTTGCTAAAAATAATAAGAAATTGTTTTAACAATTATTTGTTCAACATGAAATAATTAATACTTCAATCTAATTTAAAAGTGATAAATAGTTCAAAATTTCAGGAAAGAACCCTAACTATGTAGTAATAATCTAGAGGGAGGTAGCTATAAACATTAACAATTTTTTTAAACAATTATTTTTGTTAGCGTTGATTGATTGTTACCTTGCTTCAACTTAAACGTTGAATATAAGTTGAGAATTCCAGAAGAACCTTGACTTTCTAACCCTTTCCTGAAAAAAGTTGCTAAAAATAATAATAAATTGTTTAAGCAATTATTTTTTTAACATGAATTAAATATTACTTCAATCCAATTGAAAAGTGATAAAAAGTTTAAAATTTCAGGAAAGAACCGCAACTATGTAGTAATAATCTACAGTAAGATAGCTATAAACATTTACAATTTGTTTAAACAATTATTTTTGCTAGATAAAATAGAATAATTACTTACTTTAAGTGAAAAATGGACAAGAAGTTGAAAATTCCACAAAAAACCGCATTTTTGAAGCATTATTCTAAGAGAATATTGTTATAAATAATAAAAAATTGTTCAAACAATTATTTTTGTTAACGTTGATTGATTGTTACCTCGCTCTAACTAAAACGTTGAAATAAGTTGAAAAATTCAGAAAAAACCTTGACTTTCTGACCCTCTTCTAAGAGAAAGTTGCTAAAACAATAATGAATTGTTTAAACAATTTCAATAAACATTTATCATTAGTGTGAAGTAGTATTTCATGAATTTCAAACAATCTGTGTTAAAAAAACCGCGAAAAATCCTAATGAGCGCCAAAAACTCGAAAAAACCATTTTTTCACTTATGGGGGTTTTTTAGGACCCTATAAAACAGACTTATGAGGGTGATATTTGAAAAGTAATATTTCATTCGCATTCTGTGACTTATTGCGAAGAGGAATGGTGAATTTCGAACTCGATTCACCTAATATTGAGAATCCTGAATAAAATTACAAAAACTTTTTATTTTCTTACGGGAAATACGTATTAAACTTCATGGGGCTTGCACCACCTCTAAATATTATTTTTTTTCAGAACAAAAAAAAAGCATTCATTTTTTTGTGCACTCGAACGAATTCCCGCGTGTTTTGCATAAAAATTTGAAAAAAAATGTTCTAATGCATTTTTGGACCACCCGAATATAGATACATCATTATTATTATATATTTCTGTCTCAAAGAAAATGCTTAAACTTAAACGATAAGCATGTATTTAGAAGAACTATGTTTGGATCTATTCTAATATTTCCACTATTATTTGCTTTGTTATCCGATTTCACATGAGTTCCTCTTACGTAATGAAGCCATAAAAGTAAATTACTCTTTTGTAATTTTATTATTATACTCGTTCACAGAAAGATCAATCTTATCCGTTAAAGTACCTCGTTTCTATTTCATACCATATCTTATGTGACTAAAAAAACTGAATTATTTCTCGAATATCTTTGATTGAACATATCTTTCGGAATAAATATATTTTTATTTAAAAAATGAATATTACATAAATTTCAGAAATCATAATTATCATTTTAATGAAACTGAAAGAAATTATAAAAACATTCTTTGAATCAAAAAAAATTATTTTTCATGTCATACTATATAGTATACAGTATACATGAATATATTTTTATGAATTAATTATGGTTAATACAATACAAATATCTTTAATTTATCTAAAATATAAATTAATGATTGAAGATTAGAAATTATTTTGTCTATAGAAATAGAAAATATACCTTACAAGAAAGAAGTCCTTCTGACAATATTTCTGGTAGGCGGAGAACTTTTACCAATATTGTGGTGGTTTAACTCTTTAACTTTATGCTTTTTCTTTCCACACACGAACTTCTCTCATGCTTTTTTATGTTTAAAATGTATGCTTCCACCTTTAGCTGTTATGAGTATTGGTAGAAAACTTCATGATTGAAAGTTCTTCGTTTATATTATTATTAACTTTAATTTTTTATTTGCGCGTAGTGTAATAAAGTTTCGATTCAAAAAATCATATTGGTTCTAAAGTTTTTATTTTTTAAAGCAAATCGAAAATTCTGAACCGTTGACCGATTGCAATTTTCAGATAACTCCTGAATCGGACCAGGAATTATGTAAGACTGGGAAAAAATATGAGCAAAGTAGGAATCTTGCTTGTTTGAGCTATACGTATATGTATAATTATAAGTTTGTACACAGGTGACAGTATTCACGATTGTGGAAACTTTTATGAATGGTAATTTGCATTTTTAGGATACTAAAAGAATATCCCGCATCCTTTACTTCGATGCTCGTTCTGCATTTAACAGGAAATAATTATATGCTTATCATTAATTTGAGGAAAAATCACATGATCTAGAAACCATCAACCTAATTGAAACTTTTCTCTGCATCTTCGTTTTAGAAAGGAGTTTTTGAACACTTCCAAATTTCCCAAAGGCTATGTTATATTTACAAACTTATAGGGAAAATTAGCTATCGCTCAATTTCCTGACATCCAACATAATTCTTGAATTGAGAACGATTTTGGAATTTTTTTAAAATGTGATTCTTTTGAATGTTTTTCAGTTCAAAAGTATCTGTAATAGTAACAGATACAATTGAATCTCTCCGGATCCAATGGGGATACGCGTGGATTCAGACTGAGAAGTATTGTCCTGAAAGTCAATTTTAAAAATGGTACGAAATTCAATTTTAGGAACTGATTCTTGTCGGGAATTTCAAAGCACATTTTTCCGTTTAGCAAATATTTGTAGGTTCCACGGTTTTTGATTTTATTTATAAATATTTTTCGAAAACAAAAAATTTCAACCTTATTTAACTCGCGCTATCTCAGTCAATTTCCAAAATTGGGCAATATACTTAATACTAAATTATATTTTCAAGTCTTTTGAAAGTAGCTGAGGAAGAAAAACATAAATATGTCAATAAACAAAAAAGTTGTTAATTTTTTTGTGAGGCTTCGCAAAAATCATGAATTTTAACCTCCAAGCGCTTCGTTTATCGAGCAAATTTCAAGCAACGAAATACGTACAGCAAGAAAGTTGTTTATTAGGGTTCAAAGAAGTTTTCTGGAAATTTTCAGATCCATCGCTTCAATGGTTGAAAAATTATAAGTGTTTCAAATTAGAAGCTGAAGTCTTGACGCTGCCCCATGCACGCACCTCCTTGGCTACGAACGTGTTTCAGCGGACGTGAAGGTCAAATATGGTAACAAAATATTACTCAAGATATCATCACTAAAATAATTTATTCATTAGCCATTTCGAACAGCAAACTATTTTATTAATTCTTCATTTTAAACTACTTTTAGGAATTTTCGTCACTTCCTTCAGTTTCTTTGGCATCTCGGCTCTGAGTTTCTACTTTGAAAAAATACCTGCCAAATTTTTTGAAGGCTGCTTATTTAAGATCTTTTTTTTGAACATTTTCAACTCTTCTTTTGCCAAAGCACAGAAAAGCTCAACATTTTTTTTTTTGCAACCTGGAACATTTTCTTCGTTGGTAGGAAATAAATAAAAAAAATGAATTAACCGCCCTACTTTTTCACCTGCGAAAATCGAAGGGATCCCTGCACTTTAACATTCCACTGAGAACTTAATTTTGTTTATTATAACTCCCGAGTTCCCAAAAGTTTTTATGTGCTTTTGCTTGTTGAAGATTTTAGACTTTGGAATGTATTCTTCTACCTAAAATAATAACAAATGATGCTATAAACTTGTTCATCAAAATATTAAAATAATAACATCAAGCTACCTATAAATTATTCAATAAAATGTATTTAGGAAATCAAGAAAGAAATATTCCTTAAATATTACATTTATCATAAAAGATTATTAAAATTTTTTTAATAACAGTTATTAATCGTACCTGACTTCTGGAACATTTTTTTCTATTTTAAAGCCATAACTCTTCATGCCTATCTCTTCTTTCACCTCGATTCATTTTGAGAGACTTTGTTAAAGTAGTAGGGTATAATTGAACGATTAAACGAACTTACCTGTGGGTGAAGTTCGATCGCAACTATATGAAGTCCTTGCTCGAATGCATTACACTGTAGTATACCATCTATCCGCTAGGTAGCACACGCATTCAGAGTTCAAAAATGGCAAGTAGGGCCCTCTATATCCCTGCCCCTAAACGCTCATATTTCAGAGTAAAAAGTATCGCTCAAACTTAAATAAAGGGAACGAAATGAATAAATGTCTTATTCATCTAAAAGAGTGGGTTGTAATGTATTCGAGCGAGGATTTCATATAATTGCGATCGAAATTCACTTACAGGTAAGTTCGTTTAATCGTTCAATTATATTGCGTCCTCGCTCTCATACATTACACTGTAGTTGTTAAGAGTGATTTTTCGAGGTGACCCTAGAAAATAGAGGGTTATTTAAGTTTAAAACTTTATTGAGCAGTTTCATTGAACACAAGTTTCGAAAAAACATCAGTCTCGTTGATGATTGGTCACTTATTAAATGTATCGAAAACCTGGGAGCGCTCTGACCAGTCATCAGTACGTCTTATTGTATCGAAATCTAACCCTTTTCCGAAGGCAGCTGATGACGAAGCATGACGCGTTCAATGAGCAGAAAAGTGTGATACATCCACTCCACTTTTGGCTAGACATTTCTTGACCCAACTACTAAGTGTCTGGGTAGTAACTGCATGAAACGGTTTCTTAAGGGATACAAAAACCTGGTCACAATCTCCTCTACAGGTTTTAGTGCGATCGATGTATAATAAGATCGTAGGAAATACACATAGGCTAGGCTTAACTGTAAAAATTGGTAGCCGTAGAATCGGCTGAAGGCGCCCAGGTCCCAAAGTTTTTAAAAGATCCGGAATGGTGATAACCAAACCATCCGTCACCCTCTTGATATTACTAATTCTACTTTTTGTCAAAGTCTGCGCTCTTTGTGAAGTGCTTAAAGCAAGAAGCATTACTGTCTTAAGGGTTAAATTTTCAAAATTTCCAATGGCAAGCCTCTCTACACGGAAAGGGTCTCACACCACTGACCGATGTCCGTCACATCGAGAATTGATGTGCGACCGGAAAATATTGAAAAGTAAAACGGAAAACATTAGCAATCGATGTGCGCACATCAATTTTCGATGTCCGGACACCAATTCTCAAT
>WSXT02116827.1:0-11050 GCA_011762715.2 Neuroterus valhalla | reverse complement strand
ATATATATATATATATATATAAATTAAAATTTTCGTTAAATACCCAGACATGTTTAAAAATCATTATTTAATACGTCGATAGAGAATAAAAAGAATATGCAAGGTTTTCGCTGACCTTTTTTTTGCAAAGTAATTTAAGACATAATGACCTAAATTTCAAGGTGGAACTTGTTATAAGGTACAAAAATGAAGATCTTTACAAACACCAAAGTGTCCCACTTGGTTGTAATTGAGGTGAAGCGACGGAAGAAAAAAGAAGATACAGAATTATTTTACTGGATTTGGGAAGCCCCTAAGCTCCTGAAAATGAAATCTTGAATTTGAATTTTTCAAATTTATATCCCAAGTGAAAATGAAATTTCCCATTTTTTCTTCCTCTGAAAAAAAGTTCTAGCTTCTTCATTTTTCGAAATATTTACGAAAAACTGTTTTTTTTTTCTCTGATTAAAATATTCAGATTTTTTTCACCTCAACTCGCAGCAAAATATAAAGTTTTTGATATTTTGTAATAAAACTTATCAGAAGTATGTATTGTCATATTCTGCGACCGATGGCCTCAGCAAAACATAAATATTTTTATTTAAAAATTTTTAATTAATTTCTTCCCAAGACGGTTCATAATTTGTGCACAATCAACTTCTGGCGTTTAGGGAGTCGAGTGAATTTTGAGCAAGCGAAAACTGTCAGGGGTAAAGTTTTTCAGCAAGGTTCAAGAAAGTTTTCTTAAAAGTTTCCGATCAATTGGAACAGTAGTTGACAAACTGTTGATGTTCTAATTTTCCGGCGCGATGGATTTTCTTTCGCGCAAACTACGCCCCGGTCGGCAAAGCGCTACCCCAGCGTTAGGTGCAACTGTGCCTCACAGCCCGTCAAGATTTTGTTATTAAAATACGAGAAATATAGAAAATCATGGTTTATAATAAATAGCTCTTCTTCTCTGATAAAAATATTTTAGTGTTGCCACTTCTAGGAGCATGAACTTCATAAAAGCCTTGAAAATAAAGAATCTCTCTATATTTATTTTTCCTTGTATTCTGCGTGTCCTTTGTCTGACCTCTATTTGTAAATATACTCATATATGCTCTTGGGTTGTTTGTGTACCAAACCTTGATACATCAGTTTATTTCAGTCTCTTTTGATTAGCAGAGCCGATTATAATAAGTAGCTATACAAAATTCTTTATAGTGAAGTTTTACAATTAGGAAATGCAAAGTAATTTGGAACCACCGAATGGTAGAAAACGAACAAAGCAAGAAAGTTTGTGAGAAAGAAATCTGATTAAATGTAACAGAAATGCGGTATGTAATAATAAATCAGTCAATTAATTCTCAAAGTTTCTAAATATATTTTCAAGTATTGCAGTAATGTTAATGATAACATGAATGAATAGATGAATTATTTTTGTGTAGGGGAAAAATGTGAATCATAAAGAAAAAAAATATATCTGATAAATGTCCTATTTTTGCTCCAACTTATTCTAAAAGCGCTTCTTACAAAATGGGAAATATAAAACGATGCGATGTGTCAAATATGTTTAGAAATTATTACAAAAATACTTTGAAATACCAAGAGTTGTAGCAGTCTAAATATCAAATCAATGCGATTATTTCTCAATGGAATTTTCTTTCTAGCAAAATTTCCAACAACAAAATCTCAGCTTCCTCTTTTAAATTTTATTCCCTGATTACACAAGTGTTCCAGCTTTAAAATCCTTGCCTCGCGAACTGCAGGATTCTATATAATAAAAATCAGAAGTTGATGGATAAGCCCTATGCAATAGTCTTTTAGTGAAAAAAATAATACATCACGTTTAAAAGGGGATGAAAACTGTAGAACAAAAAGCGCATAATTTGAGGAAATTTAGCGAATGTTCCGCTATAAAATCTGGGTTTATTAAATCGCGATTGCATTTCGCGTCACGTACGCATAATAGAAGAAAGTTGGGCGACTGCGGCAGACTAAATTCAGTCCTCTCTTCTATTTTTCGGCTACTGCGGGATTTATTCAGCAGACCTCACGCTGTTGCAATAAATAAAAAAGTTTTGGTGGATTTTGCCTCGTCAGGAGGGTACATAGCTGATCTCAAAGGGTTAAGCTACAGGATACCATAAATTTAGTTCGAGCTATCGTGTGCTGCTTTAAAGTTGCTCTGGAAAAGTCGCTCTTCTTCGCGTATGTTCTTTTGCCCGGCGACACACTTCCTTTTCAAGTGCGAGTCCCAAGTAACACGTCCACTCTTCGTGTACTCCAGTCACTCACACTACCTATACAATCTTCTCTCCAGCCAGGAGCTGTTTTCCTCCTCTCTCCACCTCCTTTTGACCTATTTTCCACCCTTTTGTCCCCCTTTTTCTTTTTCTCTTCCAGCCCTTCTTCCATGCACTTTTGAATCTCTCTGGAACCCTTTTCATCCCTTTCCAGATCAGCTCCACCCCCTTCTGTTACTTTTTACTGGATCCCTCTTTATAAAACAATTATTAACCATTTTTCTTATTATTGCCTGTTAACATGGAGTGCAGGATTAATATTTCAAGCAAGAGTACACTACCGTCGGAAATTTATTATGAGATCGGTTGACGCAAGTACTATTAAAAATCACTGCTAGTTTTTAACCACGATAACACAGCAAAAAAAATTATAGGGCATTTTATTAAGAACAGTTAAGAAGCCTATCAAATTCCTCGTTTTTTAATGTTAAACAGATTCTTTTTTTTGTCTGCTGAACAGAATACAGCACGTGATAAGGTTTTTAAAGAAATTCTAGATTTTCTAAAATCTACCTCGACTTCAACTTTTAGCATGACCTAGGAAAATTGTTGCAAAAATCCGAAAATTATATCATATAGAGCCGAAAATTTTATCTCTAATTTGAGCCAAAAAAACTTTGAAAATCTCCATCATTTCCGGAGATACGATTAAAAGTGTTCAATCGTATCTGAGTTGAGTTTTAGTCGACGATCACGATTCTCGGCCGACTGCTGCTCGCCTCCTTCGTTGAGATAGGACCGCGAAGGTGGTGCTTGATTGGGGCTCTCTTATACTTTTGATTTAACTTTTCGATTGTCAAAATCACCAAATAAATAGGAAAAAGTATATGTACTAATTTCAAGAATAATTCACTAACGACACCGGCAACTTCTCATTCAAAAACTAAAACGAATGAAAGTTATATCAAAAATCAAAATAAATTTTTTATATGAAAAACAGTCTAAAAAGTTCAATAATGTAACTCATTTATTATAATATTTGTACATATACTTTTTCCTATTTATTTTGTAATTTTGATCATCAAAAAATTAAATAAAGAGCGAGTTGTTTGTGTAAGAAAAATGTTTGTGTAAAGGAAAATAATAAACTACTTATTAGAAATTGAAAGTATAATTCTCATTACACCTACACACTGTTTTACATTTAATTAATTTTGGAAATTCCGTTATTATTCACTTTTTATATTTTTGAGTATTTTTCATATGAATAATTTATTTCGAATTTAGATGTTTAATTCGTTTGAAAAATAGTTCACTCTCGTAACAATATATCTACATTTTTATAAGTATTCTACTTGACACCAATTTTAGGAAATGTTAAAAAAATGTTCATCATTTTTTCATTCTTGAATATGGAGATGATTCTCAATTGAAATATTTGTAAATAATTAAAAAACAATAATCAAAACAATTTCAGGAATTTACAATATTGAGGAATAAAAATTACTGATGAGCAGAATCAAAAGTATAATAGAGCTCCAATCAAGCACCACCTCTGTGCGTGGCCCATTCGGTCCGGCCTCAACGAAGGAGGCGAGCAGCAGACCGGCCGAGAACCGTGATCGTCGACTGAAACTCAACTCAGATACGATTGAACATTTTTAATCGTATCTCAGGCATCGATGAAGATTTTCCAAGATTCTTTGGCTCAAACTAAAGATAAAGTTTCAGGTTCTGTGTCGCATAATTTTCAGATTTTTGAAACAGTTTTCCAAGGTCATGCTAAGAGTTGAAGTTGAGGTACATAATTTCAGAGAATCTAGCTTTTTTTTAAACTTATCAGGTGCTGTATTCTCTTCAGCAGTTGAAAAAAGAGTCTGTTTAACATAAATAGACGTGAAATTCCATAGGCTTTCCAACTATTTTTTTTTTAAATGCCCTTTTATTTTCCCGCCGAGTTATCGTGGTTCAAAGCCAGCAGTGATTTTTAATTGTACTTGCGTCAATTGATCTCATAATTTTCGATGGAAGCGTACACTTTAATCACTTCAACGAAAAAATTAGATTTGGTGGGGCATTAAATTGGAGATGTGCAATTACGAACATTATTCAATTTCATAAAATTCAATTTCTATTGATTGTTTATCGTATGGTTCTATTTATAGGTCAACAATTTCTCATCACTTCATAGATTTATTTCGGAAGAGGCTTTTAAATTGAGAGAGCTACTCAAAACAATACAGTAGCTATAGTAGTTACCCTCCATAAATTCGAAATTTAAACTCTACCATTTTAGAGTTTGAATTAGAACAAATTTGTCCATCGAGAAAATTGCACATCCTTGTCTTTCGATATAAATTAATATCAGCATTTACTTCAATTGAAGTTTTTTATTCAAAATCTTAAAATCCTACAATAATATGCGAATTTAAATTAGAATTCATAAAGTGTTGGTGATTTCGAATTAAAATTAGGTTTTTAGCCAGCATTAGTCTTATTATTCTTTAAACAATGCAATATAATCATTTTCAATCGATTCATTCAAAATCATGCAACTTTTATAACATCAAAAATCATTCAGAATATTTTCTGTGAAAAGTCGGGATGGTTGAATACTCGACTGATGCTTGAAATAAACAAACCGTGAATGTAATTGAATCGATGGAAAGCAGAACGGAGCGAGCTCAGAGCCTAGTAGGAAAGGGAGGGGATACTGCTACGAAACGGAAGAGGCGACCGCCGCTATCGGATATTCTAAATACGATTTTCAAAACAAAACTCGCGATATTTTCGAAACTACAGAAGATTTTTCGATGAAATTTGGACACAAAACTCTATAGGCTTTAGTGATGCCGTCAAAATTAACAAATAACTTTTTTAAAACTTGTAATTAATTACAGACGAAACATTAACGATTTCGTCGGGAATTGTCCTTGAAATTCACAATTTTTCAAATTTGCGAAATCGACCACTTTTTTGAGTCAATGGAGGGGTTTTGCAGAAATCGGGCTAATAATTGATTGATTATTGTGAATTTCAAGGACAACTTTCGACGAAGTTATGAATATTAAGTTCATAATTAATTACGTATATAAAAAAATTATTTGTGAATTTTGACGGCATCTCCAAAGCCTGGAGAGTTTTGTGTCGAAATCCCATTGAAGAATCTTCTGTAGTTCCGAAGATATCGCGAATTTAGTTTCGAAAAACGTATCAAAAAAATTCGATATGGCGCGGCGTTTGCCTCTTTCGTTTCTTAGCAACATCCCCTCCCTTCCCTACTAGGCCATGAGCTAGCTTGGTTCTGCTTTCCATCCATTTAATTGTAATATACCTTAAAAACTTGAATCATTTTCATCAAACTAATACCAGGAGTCGAAAAAGTCAAGGACTCTTTTTTATTTCAATTATTCTAAATCATAAAAATATGTAGAACTAATCAGCTGAAGGAGAAGATTAGAGAAACTAAGGATATAGTCGAATATTAGTGTTCAATAAATGATTTCATTCTATTCTTCAATTTTGGATATTTAGAACGAATTTAGCAGAATTCCATATATTATCAATCGAACACGATTTTTATTTATTTTTAATTGCTAGATTTCAATTTATAAAAAGAATTAAGGTTCCAATTCCTAAACATTTAGTAGAAGAAAGAAAATATAAAATTTTCAAACATTAAGCCTGGAATCTCATGATTTCTAACGTTTTGGATTTGAATATTTGAAAATTTTATATTATTTAGGTCAATATGAAAATATCCAATTTGTTTATTCGATCACATTTAGTTCTTGATTGGGGCAGTTTAAATGCTTACATAAAAATGAGGAAATTTCAATTACTTCAAAACAAAATTGCCCTATTTCAAGCTTTAAATCGAAAATTGTGAATATTTCTCAATGTTTTTATGCGAACCTGACCAAATTTGAATTACTTCCTAGTTAGAATTGTATTATTTTGAAAATTCGAATCGAAGTATAATAACATTATATGATCATATGCATAGGAAATTATTTGATTTTCAAAGCTTCCAATTTAAAATGATCAAATTCAGAATTTGAATTATGCATTTCTAAATTCTAAATAGTGAATATTATACAATCACGGGTTGATTTAGAAATTTATATCTGTTGGCTGATGTCAATAACATGATTTCAAACATCCAATACATTTCAAATAATTCTAATTTTAGGGGGTTTTGATTCGAAAATGTTTCATTTGAAACACTTCCAATCTCTTATTATTTTTTTTTCAACGTGTTTGGTCGGAAATGATAAAATTTGAAATCCTTCCCAATCGCAAGTGTCCAATTACTTCAATATTATTGTGGAATTATTCAATTGTAATTGTTTTCTATTCTAAAATTGTTCCTATCTAAATTCTTTCAATCCCAAATCGTCATTCGTTTTTAATTTTGATCTGAAATTATTGAATATTTCTTCAAAATTCCCAATTCGAAATTATCTAAAATTTATTATTGCATGGCCTACTCTTACTTTTATAACTTATTCAATTTAAAATCTTTCCGCTTTGAGCATCGAAAATTTATATGTATTCCAGGCTGTTCAATTGGAAACTTTTTTAATTCCAAATGAGAGAATTTCGAATCGTTTTGAATAGAAAGTGTATCATTTTCCAAATTTCAGATTCTTAACCTGATATTATGTTTTGGAATTTTTATATTTTCATCATTGATAGGTGTTGGTTTTATGTAAAAATCGACTTTCGCGAGTTTATTCAAATTTACACGTTCAAGACCCCCTGAATCCAAAAAAACAGGTTTTTAGATTGTGTCAGCCTGTCAGTCTATCGTTGTCGTTATATTTTTCGTTGTTTTATGTATATCAAATAAATTTTGAAAGACTGATTGGATCGAAAAAATTACTCAAAAATAAAACTCCAATTTTTCGATCAAACTATGGGAGATACAAGAAAAGTACAAGACAATAGTTTTTAACTCAAAAAAGGTCTGCAAATTTGTTATAGAACATTTTTCGCCAGAATGCGTATTTTTTGGTTTATGGGCAAAAATAGTATTAAAAATTGAAAACTCCATTTTCTGTTCAACACGAAATTTCTGATCTTAGAAAGATCTAGGAATTTGCTTCCGACTTTTTTTTCTATGAAACGCATAGTTTTTGATCGAATCATGAAAATCGACATTTAAAATAAAAAAGTCAAGTTTCCATTAAAACTATACAACAAAGGGGTTGTGCATAAACTACGTAGCCGATTTTAGGGAAAGGAGGGGGGGGGGGAAGGGGAGTTATAAGAAATACTACGGCAATCTACGGAAGAGGGGAGCGGCAGATTCAATCAGATCCACGTAGCCTTTAATAAATCTTCATTATATTATTGATTTATAAATAAACTCTAATACATCATGTTAGATTGTACAAAAAGAAAACAAGTGTAATTTCCGTCACGCTGTAATTGCTACTAATAAAACTTGTAATTTGAAAAATATTATAAAGTTTACTTTCAGTCGAACAAACTACATAGTTGGGGGGGGGGGGGGTCATTCCAAATTTTCTACTCTCATCTGCGGAAGGGTGCGGAGGGGGGAGATAAAGTTGCCCAGAACTCGGCTACGTAGTTTATGGACGACCCCATACGAAAAAATGTTGAAAGGGAAATTGTAAGTTTCGGAAAGATATACCAATTTTTAGAATTGTAAAGACAAGACATCAAAAATACTTTTACTTCAATATCAATGCTCAATATGGATTGTAATATTATAACAAATATTGGAGTAAAGATGAATTTTGAAATGTATAGTTTGTTTCGCATCATCTGGAGGATATATGAAGTGATATAATATGATTTGATGCAATAGAGTTGAAATAATATAGGAAACCTAATGTTTTGCACTAATTTCATTAAAGTGTGAAGTACGAGACACGTGATGATAATAATTAAATTCGTTGAGGGCGAAGAAGCGTTAACAAAAAATAATTCACAGTCATCGAATTACAGCAGCCGCCGTATTGCTTTTTAGTGTAAAGAGATCTATACACAAATGAAGGGGAGTGCAAATACTGAGGACGTAGAACGAGGTAAATAGAGTACTGAGCGCGAACCGCGAGATTCTACAGATGCGCGCCCTAGGCGCACCCAACCTTGCGTTATCCGTGTACGCTTGGATATTATAATGTATAATTGGATATCCACGTTCTTGATGCGTGTTTGAATCAACTATTCGCGGTGAGTCAAGATTGGATGGTTGTTTCAACTAGAAATTCAGTTAATTTTACAAAATGTTTAGTCGATTCTACTAAAAAAATAGTACACGGAGGTACTCAGTAAGTTAGTCAAATCGGCTAACTTATTTGGTTATTTCTGGGTGCATTTTACCCGAAAATTATCAAATTACATATCAACAATATGGTACTTCTGCTCGGAATAACATCGATAATATTAAAAATCAGATAAAGGAAAAAACAATTCAGATTTAGGCTAAAATGAAAACAATGTCGGAAGATGAAAAGATATCCACTTACACCTTGAAAGAAATTGGAAAGTAATGCGTGTCTCTGGAACACGCCGCCACAGTGGTTCAAAATCCCAAAAAGCTGGCCGAAAATCAGAACCTCGATATTTTACTTCGTTCGAGTACCAAATAAGGTTTTTGGGGTCGTTGATTTAAAAAATGAAGGCAAAAATCCAAAATTCAAAATGGCGAACCCGAAATGGCGGACATTTTTCTTAAATTTCCCATGCAGTTACTCGAAAATGAGTAGTAAGGGGGTTTTGGGGTCACTGATTTCGAAAATGCAGTCAGAAATCCAAAATTCAAAATAGCGGACCCAAAATGGCAGACATTTTCCCAAAAAACTACTTTTCCTAAAATTAGGCACCTCGGGGCAGGAAGTGAAAACGGTTTCGAAAAGTAGACACCTTCCCGCAATAGAAACAACAAATCTCGACACAGGAACCCGCTGGAAAGAAAAGTATTCTCTAGGACAGTGTGGCAAATTTCAGGGAAATATCTGTTATTTTGGGTATGACATTTTGAACTTCGGATTTTCGAATTCATTTTCGAAATCAGCGACCCCAAAAACCCCTTACTACTTATTTTAAAGTAAATGCATGGCAAATTTTAAATAAATGTCCGCTACACTACACACGTACAGTACACGCCTTGGTACGCGTGCACGCATGGCTGTAACGCACGAGTGAAAAAAGTGTCCAGGTCATGTTCTTTACGTTTTTCTACGTTCAGCCCTCATCCGCCAAGTATGTGATGTAACCCGCCATAAGGAACTTCGTTCCAGAATAAAGAATGAAATAAAACTGGATTTCACTCTTAGGAAGAAGGTGCGTAACAAGTTTCGAATAAAGAACGGTACATATATTTTTGTGAGGCATGAATAAGAATAGCGACATTTCGTGACTGTAAAGTGTGTGAAAACTGTTAGATTCTTCTACCGCACAGTGGTCCAGAAATCGGAAAAGCTGGCTAAAAGTAGAAAGTGTTTGTAAAATGGGTCAAATTTTCTTCTTCGTAGGTTTTTGGGGTCGCTGATTACGAATCCGGTGTCGAAGATTTCAAAAACAAAATGGTGGATCCAATATGTCGGACGAGTATGTTAAATACAGTTTTTTATTCTTTACGTATTAGCATAAATGGGTTTTCAGGGTCGCTGATAACGAATCTAAAGTCAAAATTTCCAAAAACAAAATAGCGGTTAAAAAATGGCGGTAAAGTTTGTTAAATAAATTCTTGATACGATCCCACATTGGTATGAGGGGGTTTTTAGAGGTCGTTGATTACGAAGCTGAACTCGAAATTCCCAAGAAACAAAATGGCGGATCAAATATGGTGGCCACCATGAGATTATCACTTGATAATATGTTATTCTTGCCCTTGCCGAAACATTCCCTCCAGCTAATCTTAGTACAGAAATCTGGCACCTGTGAGACCTATTCTGTCTATTCTTTCTATTCGCTTCCCCTTTTTCCCGATTCCTGAATTCAAAAACTCTTGATCTTTCTTACACTTTCTCCCAGGAGGGTTTTCATCACAAACTATTGCCCCAATCTTACCCCCTATCTTATACTCCGTCTACCCTTGCTCTTTTCCAGGTTACTTTGCCTACGTGTCTTGGAGAAGAATCGATTTTGTTTCAACCTACCTCTATTCTACCCTCACCTTACCCCCACCATGCAGGGCCATACGTGCGCCTCCGGGGAGGATGGATGAATAGCAAAATTAAGTAGATAAGTTTGCCAGTCGGTTATGGGGCCGTTCTAGACGTCTATAGGATGTCTGTACGTGCAGAGCAAATCTTGCTCTGAGAAAACATACGATAAGCCGATCCTTCCTGAGCGACGATTGGCTTTCCCGAAAGTATAAGCTGCAAAAATATTTTCCGTAGGGAAGCTCGTCTTGCCTGAAAGTCGATTTCGTGCGCTCTTCATCAGGATGACTCCAGGAGGAAAATATCTTTGGAGATATCAAAATATATCTGCTGGATGAGTCGTTGCCAAGATTCGAGATCGTGGGGAAATATTTTGGATTAATCGGAGAGACGGAATGGGTTTGGAAGTTATAGGTTCTTCCAGCACATCTTTCTGGGTCAGAGAGAGAATTATTATTTGAAGTAAGTGATTTGTTTAATGTTCACAAAGAGTTGAGTCAAATATTCCAAATCCTTACAAATTGTAATAAAGCCTGCCAACAAGGGTGGTCCAAAAATTTTTTTTCCGTATTTTTATGCGAAACGCCCGGAAATTTGTTCGAATTTACAAAAAAATGAAATGAAAGCTCGCAAGTATCAGCGCGCCTAGGGCGCGCGTCCGTAGGATCTCGCGCTTCGCGCTCTATAATATATTTGACTCGC
>WSXT02116816.1:0-11050 GCA_011762715.2 Neuroterus valhalla | reverse complement strand
GAGGGGGGGGGGGGGAAGGAGAGGGAGGGAGAGAGAGAGAGAGAGAGAGAGAGAGAGAGAGAGAGAGAGAGAGAGAGAGTCAAGGAATAATAAAAAATATTGGTGGATTTTGAGAAATAGAGAAAGCGTGATATTTTTGAGGAAGGAGACAAAGGAAGTTAGGAGCTAATAGCAAGGATGATATGAGGAAGAATGGAGGGTTTCAATAAGTTCTGGCTTACTTAGTAGAAGACAATGTGTGAACTGTGTGGAAAGGGATATACAAAGGTGGAGCACTGGTTGGAAGAATGTGAGGGTGTGGAAGGGATAAGGATAAGCATGGAGGTATTACTGCATGAAAGAGGGGACAAAAGCCCATTGCATGGCCGAAGGGGGTGTTGGGAAAGATAGAAAAGAAGAGAAGAAAGGAGGAGGAGAAATGTAGGAAGGAAGATTTGTAAGGCGGAGGAGGAGTTGAGATAAGTTAATTGTAAATGATGTTAATATTAGATAAGATATAGTAGATGAAAAAAAGTCGGAACCGCGGAGGCATAGTTTGGCAATGCAAGGTCCAGTATAGGTTCTTATTATTCAAAATAAAGAGTCTATTCAGATGGAAAATCAAGTGCGTAATCAGAAGATGAACCATGTACTTTGTTGAGAATAATGTTTACGTCCGAAGAGTTATCATCATAGTTAAAAATTTGTTTCCTTCCCTGAAAGTTTAACTATTCTTTTAAAAAACATTTTTTGTCGAGAATTCATCGTATTCAGTAGAAAGTATACCTACCTAATTTAGAATATACGTATGTATTTTGTTGGATATTCGTCCTTTTTGTAGAAAGTTTATTTTTATTATTTTTTTTTTGTCAAATATGAAACCGCCTAGTTAAGAATAAATCTCACTTGTTTGAGGATTTATCATTTCAGTTGAAAGTTCATTTCTTTGGTTGAAGATTGAACTATTATATAATTCTCAAATGAGTTGATCCAGTTGAAATATTTTACAATTGTGTTAGAAATTTATTCTTCTTTGTTTTCGAATTCAAGGTTTTTCCAAGAAATTGCTCTTTTTGGGTTACACATTTACCATCTTGCAGGCAGTTTTTCTTTATAGCCTGAATATTCTTCTTTTTATTTTCAAAATTCAACTTGTTAGTGTGAACTACATGCGTAAGTTTCAAAAAATGACCTTCTTTGCCTCACTTATCTTACCTACCTTATTAAGTAGAAAATTGATCTCGTTAGATGAAATTTGATTTTTTGCAAATGAAAATTCGGTTATATGGTTTAAAACCTTATTATTTTTTCCATGGAAATTCATTTTTTTTTACTCAAAATTGATCTTCCTTCTATTATGTGTAGGAAGTTTGCATTTCAAAATTGTTGTGAATTACTAAAGCCATAACAAATTCTTCAAATATTTTTACAAAATCTTTTCTCTGCATCGCCTATTGATAGGCAACATTCGTCTTACAGGATATCAGGTTGCGGAGGGACAGGCGAATTTCTCTCAGCTCTGTAAAAGTGTCAGATTATCGACAAAAACTTGTAGTTTTTATTTATTTCAATTTTACCAAGTTGCACAATCAATTGCAATATTTTACAAGAAATTAAATTTTTATGCTGTTGTATTTTCTTGTAGTTTTTGACCATAAATTTGAATGAATGCAAATTCGATTTGATTTTAGGTTATATATAGTTATTAGTTTATTAATTTTTTGGGTTTTTAAATTTTTATTCTAATAAGATTTTTTGTATTCAATCTTAAAAACATTTCATCATCCCACCTACTAGGTGAGATAAACATATTCTACGATGCAAAAGTGGTAGATACTACTTGTATACTCTTTTCAAATATAGGAATCACAATTATAATGAACACTGTACAACACTTAATGTTTAATGTATTTTCTACCAGAACATACAACGAAATAGAAAGAATACAGGAAAGTACAAAATTTGTTTAATTCGAAATTCATTGTTGTCTTGATAGGAGGAAAAAGATCAACTAATGAAAACTACTCCATAAAGATTTTAAAGGTCGACAACAAGAATTAATATTTTTCAGGGCATCAAATACTTGGTGAAAAATTTGTTTTACTCTCACTCATTAGAACAATTTTCCGATGCAACGAGAAAGATAATTTTTTATTGCTTGAATATTTCATGAAACTAATACGAGGACATCATTGAGCAAATTATTTTCGGAAAATTGGAAGAAGAAACGAATTTTTCCTCACATTGGAAATCCACACAACGTAATCGTTTATGTAATCTATTTATAGAATAATTTGAATATATCATATTTGAATTTGTATCCCTCAACATCAATGACGACCTGAGCTGAAGGAAAGAAAAGAAGAAATAGTTTATCCCTGCCTCTGAATGTTTACATTTGGCACCTGTTTGGCATCTGTTCTTGTTCATGAAATTGACAAAAAATATGGAATGACTAATTTTCGTGATTGCGTATTATTTTCTGGTAATATAAAGCAATGGTAACGCGAAAACTTACTTTGTAAACAAGAAATTCACAATGTAGAATTTTGTTGATTCAGTTTGTTTATAAAAATTGACTCAGCGATGAAATAATGTTCTATTTTTTATCAAACAATCTTTGAGTCTAAAGTCTGGCGATGCTGAGCCTGGAAAAATGTGATTCTTGAAGAGAAATAAAACAAGAGAAAAAATTGACTCCTACTTTTTGCATTAGCAAATTACTTAAAAGAATCTGCCCGTTGCGCGGGCACATTCTCATTACGTGCCCTGCTCGCATGTTTGAGCGCGCCTAGGGCACGCTTCTTTCGGATCTCGCGCTTCGCGCTCGATGGTAATCTCACCACGCGCTCCGCGCTCGGTTATGAATTTACATCGCACTTTGCGCTCGGACTTCATACCCCCCTACAGTTGTATATAGAGCCTGTGAAACTCAAAAGCGAAATGTCGACTACTTTTTTACTGGTACACTTGATGAGTGTGATTTATATTTTGTGAAAGCTACTCCGGCTTTAACGAATACATTCTCATCGCGTGTCTCGTGCTGCGCACTCGCTCAGAGTTTGTCCAAAACGGTGGAGAAGTTTTGTTGCCTAGTTTTTTTCACAGGTTGTGTAGTTTTTCTAGAAATTCCATTTTTTAATTTTTAATTTCATTTTTCACGATTCAAACAAAAACTATGCGTCCAATGGGAAAAATTATAACAAATTTACAGATACCTTCCGGGTGAAAAACTTTTCCCTATCAATATTCTGTGTTAGCATTAGTCATTTTTAAAAAAATTTTATTATTTCATTTACATAGTTATTTTTCCTGATTGAAATGAAAACTACATGTCCTGTTAAAGAATTTGATAACACATTTAAATATATTCTCCTGGTAAAGAACTTGCGTCTTTCTGATTTTTCCTAAGCTTGTCAATTGTCCAAAAGTTCATTTTTTTCATTTTTTATGTACTTTCATATAAATAAAGCGAAAAGTACTTGTCCTATCGAAAAGTTAATATTACAAAATTTGTAGATCTTCTCTTTGTGCTGAATTTTAGTTCATTTATATTTTCCCGTACCTCACATAGTTTGACCAAAAAATGAATCTTTCTATCTTTTATTATTTTTTGTGCGACTAAAATTTTAATTTTTGATTTTTTGAGAATACTCGAAAACTTCTAAAGATCATCCTAGATGGATTCCAAAAAGAAACATTTTTCTCTCCAAACTTTTTTTCAGATCTTGCGTCGTTTGGCTAAAAATTCTCATTTTCGTTTATATTTTTGGATTTCGCAAATGTCACAACTCTGAAAATTTAGTTTTTTTTTCAGAAAAAATCATAAGGATAATTTGTTTCACTTTTTACCTACTAAAAGAAACCATACTTGAAATTTTTGAGTCTTGGAAAAAAAATTCCAAAAAAATTTTCGAAATGTTCCCCTTCTCTTATCATTTCCCAGAACAGCTGGGTAACGAACTCCACTTGTATTTTTGTTCCATGAAAATGGTTACCAAATTACGATCGAATATCATCATTCTTTCGAAAGTTATCGAGTGAACAGATAATTTTCCATTATTTTTTGTGCCATCAAAATTGGAATTTTCGATTTTTCGAGAAAACTCAAAAAGTTGGGAAGTGTACCTTGTAGAGCTTCTAAAAAGAAACATTTTTCTCCTATACTTTTTTTCACATCTTCCGTTTAGCTGAAAATTCTCATTTCTGTTCATATTTTCGAATCTTGAAAATGCCGTAACTCTGACAATTTTGTTTTCATCAAAAAACGTCGTGTAAATAAATTGTTACATTTATTACTCACTACAGGAAGCTGTACTTACAATTATCAAATCTTGAAAGAAATTGTCAAAAAATTTTTCAAAATGCTCCCCCTCTTTTACTTTTTATCCAAAATAGCTGGCTAACGAACTTAAGCTTCAGTTTGTGATCCTGTTTTTCTGGTTTAGGGGGTCTCAAAACGTGGACATTTGACGAAAAAGGGGGGGGGGGGGCAAATCTCACACAAGTCCAATACCTTCTCTGATGAGAATGTAAAAATGGAAGTTGAAAAATTATGCCTGATAAATCTCTTTTTAATTCGATTCTTTTTTTCGAAAGCAAAAAATCCTCAATTCAAGTCAATCTGCCTTTTACAAGTTTTTTAAATCATTATATCCTCCTGTGCGCCCTATAAGGACTTAGCAATATCATCAAAACAAATTCTCGAAATTTCGTATACTCTTATCCTTTCTAAAATTTCCTATGAATTCTCTATGTCTCCTGGTAAGTGACAGTACTCTTAATCCAAATTCCTATAAATGTCTTCTGGAAATGTTTTTGAATGTTTATTCTGGGGAAATTATTAGTCATAACACATTCAAATTCTTCATTTTTCCCCTTAAGCCTACACGTACATCTAATGAGAAATCAAAAATTCTTCACATTTTTTACAAGATGATTTCAATGGAACGCCTTTTATTAGGCAACATTCATATCGAAGTATAGCAGGTTGCGGCAAGCCAGGCGAAGATCGTCTGACCTTTGCAGAATCGTTCCACTGCTCCAGTTCACTCTAAACGAGAAAGGACGTTTGCTGAAAAAAAATACATAAATTTTCTTTGGGGTTTAAATTTTTGGGTGAACATCCCAAAAAAGGAATAAAACCATAGGCTCTCTTGAACTTGTGCGAGCATTGATAATCAGGAACACATTGAGAATTAAAACGGGGTTTTCACTAGGTTTGCTTAGATTGTTGCCTCTGTTCAATAGTAATACGTGAAAAGTTCATGTAACTCCATTTGCAGGGCGCGAAAATAACTTCGAAATTATCGTTCTCCAAATACGTTCCGACAAATCGTTTCCATGGAATGCATTTGTAGATTAAGGTTAGTGCGTTTCTGGAAAAGCGTAGCCTGTAATGGATGTTTATCATTTTAGAATATACTCTGACAAATGTTTTTTTCTGTCTATCTTCCAAGTAGGAGATTAAGATTTCCGAAAACATTTTTTCTGGGATTCGAATTCAAAAACTAACGGACGAGGCGTAAGAAAATATGTTACGAACTATGTGATTGCTTGAGAAAAAAATTCTTTTAACAGTTTACTTGATAAATGAATTACACTTCAAATCCCTTGGACCAGAATCCTTATCCAAGCCATGACAAAAAAAAAAATCCGGTACCAGGACCAGCCGTTGACGTGGGTAGTATGGGTAGTTGTACCCACTCGGAAAACATCCCCGTGGGTACATATCTACTCGGAATTATCGGAAAAAACCCATAATTCTGATATTTTCTATCGAAATAAATTGTAAAACATCATCCATGAAAGCCCCCTCCCCCTCTTCAGCCTGTTTTTTACTACCCACTCGAAAAAATAGTGTGACGCCGGCCCTGTCCGGTACATTGGACCGGACTTTTTCTTCTAAGCGGGATCAGAGTTTTTTGGGATCTTACGATTATCGTGCGAAGCACAAAGTCAGAACTTAGTATTGAAAATTATTATTGATCAAAAACAAAGTGTTTAAAATTGGATGTTTGTCGTAGGTATAGAATGAAAAATAACGTTGAGAGTATGCAGAGAATATGAGTAATAGACGATCAGAACTGGAGTATCAAAACTAACCTAACTTCAAGGTTATACTTTTTTAGATATTGAATATTTAATGTATCAATTGATACATAATGACTCTAAGTATATTTATGTGTCAGTAAAAGTTTATTTGTTACTATAATTTACTAAAACTTATATGATGCAGAAATATAAATGTCATTTTGAGAAAAGATCAGTTTTCACAGTGAAGGTTTTCTTTTACTGTATATGACGAAAATTCCGTCAGAAACACTTTGTTTCCGATGAATACATTTTTCCATTCTTTGCCTATTGATTGAACTGAAAAAAAAATATATTCGTGATACGATCTCTATGCACAAATTAAAATGCATCTTAAAATTGTAATACGTACACTTGTGGTAGTTCACATCTTGTCCGCATTAAAATTGTAAACGGTGTCTTGCAATTCTGCAGTTCCGAATAATCTCCCTGGTCCAAGTTTGGACCAGAAAACGCTTGGACCAGTATTCCGGTCCAAGGGATTTACAGTGTACATTTGAAAGTGCAAACAATTTGAAGTTTAGGAAGGAAATTCCTGCTAGACTTAGATGTTTCCAAGCTGAAACAATAAGTTCTTCAAAAAAACTGACAAATCAGGCCATTTCGAGGTTATGTGGAGAGTCCTTGACTGTATGGAATTTTCAAAATCGGAAAAATTTGGTCTTCCAGGAAACAAAAGAATCGGACAGTTTTAGGTTTCAGTTTAAGGTTTCCTCGAAGGGAATCGATCGTCGTCAAAAGAGGAATATCTGTCCATGAAAAAAAAAATAAATTCTAGAAATTCCGGGTTATCGGAGGAAGTTTCCGATGGAAGTGAACATTTTTCAGCAGGAACAGTTAACTGGATCTCCCATGGAGTATTGTAAAGAATACAGAGTGACTTCGAAGAGTCTTGCAGCTTAAAAAATTCGAGAATATTTCGTGGAATTTTGAGGGTTTTCACCATATTTATCTTAATCCTCCTATTCGGATCTCAGGACCTTATACATGAATGCTCAAAAAATTCGGAAGATTGCGCGTACTTGGTAATTTTTTTTCTTCGTTAATCTGTTATTATATTTCCATCGTTCAATTGACAAAGTTATGAAGCTGACTCCAATCATGTTTGAGTTATTTGATACATAAGGTTTAAAAAAAATACGAACGTGTTTTCCAAAAGTCCTAATATCTATTTCTTCATAACATTCTAAATTCTATGTTAAATAAACACAAAGCTTATCGCAGACGTGACGTTGGAAAAAATTATCAGTCATTATTACCGTGAGATTAAAAATCCTGAGAAAACAAGTTCATAAATATTCTAGGTTATGGAAACCTCATACATCGAATAGTATGAAAATAATGTAACAATTATCTGATTGAAGTTCAAAATGATTAGAATAATTTTCTAAACAATTTTTAAGAATATTGGATAGACCTAATTTTATTTATAAATTGTATGAGAGCTTTGTATGAATTTTCCACAGAATTTACATTTAGTTTTTAAGAAATAAGTAATGTAATTTGCTTTTTCACGTGAGGAGGGCAGAGATGAAGAAAAGGGCCGCACAGTGGACTGAAACGGTAAAAAAAGTGCCAAAACTTTTGCATCTGGAGGATTTGAGTTAAAACCAACTTGCGATACATGTTATCTATGTATTTTCGAACGAGAAATTCAAATCCGTTTACCTCGCTATGCCATCTTCACTCCTTCTTAAGTAAAAACACGCGTTTGTAACGAGCTTTACCCAAAAAATACGTTTTTTGCCAACCAAATTTTATTGCTCAAGAAAATTTTAATGTATGATCAATGTTTTTAATGTGTTTTTCAACGAGAAATACGAATCTGTTTCCTGCGGAAAGATATTTATACATTTTTCCGACGAGGACCGCGATTTTCCGATGAAAATTCACGAAAATCGCACTACTAGCAAGCAAGCAGCTATACATCAACCGTGTTTCAGCATGTGACACATTAAGAATCAATTATTTTCTAGGACAGAATAATAAAATGTGCAAGAAATCTCAGGATTGTAATATTCAACAGTGAAAATAAAAATATTCACTATTTAAAAAAATAAGCTGTATCCTCTTTATGTAATTTTTTTGTTATCTGTACCTGAAAGCATCAGATCCGATTCCTATTAATAACTTTCAATTATAAAAATATTACATTCTCATTCTGAATGAGAAGGTATTGATTTTATGTAAGAATTGACTTTCGCGGATTTGATGAAATTTCCACGTTTTGAGACTCCCTGAGTCAGAAAAAATGGTTTTTACGAAGGTGTCTCTGTATGTCTGTAGTCTGTAGTCTGTAATCTGTGTATTCGATAAATTTCGAAAGAATGATCAAATTGGATTGCCCTTTGGTGTACATTTTGAGGGACCAAAGAGACAAGTCGAGTTCGTTAACCAGCTAGTTTGGATGAAAAATGAAAGAGGGGAAACATTTTTAGCATTTTTTAAAACTTTTTTCCCAAGACTTCAAAATTGTAAGGACAGTTTATTATGGAAGGCAAAAAGTGAAACAATTTATCCTCATGATTTTTTTTGATAAAAACAAAATTGTCAGAGTTAAGGCATTTTCAAAATTCAGAAATATAAAAGAAAATGATAATTTTCAGCCAAATAACGCAAGATCGAAAAGGAAGTCAAAGAGAAAAAATGTTTCTTTTCGGGAGCCCTACAAGATCGCGAATACAACTTTTTGAATTTTCCCAAAAATAAAAAATTCCCATTTTGATCGCACGAAAAATGATGAAAAATAAACGGTGAACTCGATAACTTTTGAAAAAATGATCATATTGGATTGTGCTTCGGTACAATCTTTTAAGGCCGCGAAAGAAAGGACGAGTTCGTTAACCAGCCATATTTGACCAATGGTTCTGGTTTTATCCATCAAAATCGCGTTTTGAAAAATCAAAAATGCATGGTTCCGCTCAAACTATGCAAGGTGCCAAAAAATGTTGAAATCAAAAATTATTTGATTTAAAAAGACCCGTATATTTTATACATACCATTTTTTCATAAGATGCATAGCTTTTGTTTGAATCGAGAAAAATGTTACCAAAAAGGAAAAGTTCCATTTTTGAGCAAAACTATACGAGATATGAAAAAAATGAAAGAAACAAAAATCTTTTACCTTAAAAAGTCTACAAATTCATTGTTCATTATTTTTCGAAAGGACAAATAGTTTTCTTTTTCATCGTTATAACACACTTACAAAAATAAATAAAACCAATACATTCTCTTTCAGAATGAGAATGTGAAAATTCCATCATCAAGCCAAACAATAAGAGAGAAGAAGAGGTAATTCATAGAAAAATTGTACATCTTGAAAAGTTTTACAAGTTTTACATGAAATTTGTTGCAATACGGCGTATTTTTCTTTCTCATCGTGACAACGCTTTTTAAACAATTAAAAATTCAATTTGCTAGCCAAACTATGCGAGATGTAAATATTAGTGGCAAGTATTGTAATGAGAATGTGTTCCTTAAGGCCAGTAGAGCCTTAAGTGAATTTAAAATAAAAGGAAATTTCATCAAAAATGAGAAAAGAAACTTCAATAATCTTTATAGAATTAAATGTTGTCAGCAGTTTTGCAATATTTGCTGTACAATGTACACTGTAAACTCAATCAAACACGTATAAAGCCGAGCGCGTAGCGCGAGGTAAATACACTATCGAGCGCGAAGCGCGAGTTCCGAATGATGCGCGCCATAGGCGCGCTGAAACTTGCGAGCCGCGCGTGCAGCGCGCTATGAGAATGTGCCCGTGCAACTGGCAGATTTTTTTTATTTTTGAATTGAAACTAATTTTTTCAAATGATTTATTCGTTGTTCTGTATTTTCCTTAATTTGAGTGTAATTTCAAAAATGAATTTAAAATGAAAGTTCGTCAGAAATTTCGAAATTGTGTACACTTGTCTTTGAATAAGAATTTTTATGAATTTCAGGATTAAAAAACATCATTCAAGTATACTCTCTAACATCAAACATAAATATTTTTGTGTATATCCCAATTTCAATTTGCGATTGTGAGCATTTGATGTGTATTCGAATTCCCACTCATGCTGTCCAACAATGTTCGTCCATGTAACACATACTGTATAATGGTATATTATTATTCTTTATTGGTTAAAAAATATGGGTAAGAAAAGAATGAAATGTTCTATTATATTTGAATCACATGACAAATTATCAACAGCACATCTCTAATTGACAAAAAAAGGATTTAGCCTTAATAACCTTCACAGCTGAGTCATCTGGAGACCGGCACGTAGCCAGGGAGGGGGCCCGAGAATAAGTGAGAATTCGAATACACTTTGAATCCTCACAATCGAATATTTAAATTGGGATTTGCACAAAAATTTGTTTAATGCTAGAGCGTATAAATGAATGATGTTTTTAATCATGTTGTTCAGAAATATTCTCATTCAAAGAGAAGTGTACACAATTTTGAAATTTCTGACGAATCTCAATTTTGAATTCATTTTTCGAATTACACTTGAATTGAGGAAAATACAGAACACCGATTGAATTATATAAAAAATTAATTTCAATTATAAAAATAAAAATCTGCCCGCTGTGCGGGCACATTCTCATGGCGCGCTGCGCGCGGCTCGCTTCGCTCGCAAGGTTGAGCGCGCCTAGGGCGCGCGTCATTCGGATCTCGCGCTTCGCGCTCGATAATGTATATACCGCGCGCTGCTCGCTCGGCTTGTTTTCCACCTCGCGCTTTGCGCTCGGCTTCATACGTGCTTGATTCAGTTTAAAGTAGGGTAAATGTGCCAGTGGTCGGACAAATAGTGTTATTCTCATATTTGAATTATGTCAGGCATTTATTTGTTTATTTTTTCCAGCAAAGGTTCGCATTTTTGGACTTTATCTGTATTGTCAAAGTTATTTTTGCCCTTAACTCTGAAGATAATGTGGTTTTAATGAGAAATAAAAGGTTTTTCGGAAAAACATGAGAAAACACCAGTGGTCGGACAAG
>WSXT02116805.1:0-11050 GCA_011762715.2 Neuroterus valhalla | reverse complement strand
GTTTCAACCCTAGGGTTGGAGCTTTGCGTTTCAACACGCTCTACGAGCACTGAAAATCGAGTTTTCAATAGAGGCGTCATGAAAAATTCTATTATCTAGGGAGTGAAAAGTAGAGCTTCAGCCCCGCTTCATAGGCGTGGAAAAGGTCTGAAATCATGCGTGTGGTACAAGAAATCTATTTGGGAACAGAAAAAAAATCTTATGCGCTGCATCCCCTTTGATTGTATCTTTATTCCCTGAACTGAGAAAGTTATTCTGCTTTGTTTCTGTCGTGTTGAATATTCCTGAAGTTTGGAATGTTCAATTCATTTTTCTTAAATCATATTACGTTGCGAATTCCGTGAAAATAAGAAGGTTATAAAAGCAGAATTTTCAATCCACATGCCTTTTCCGTGAAGTTTCTGAAGTGTTTTCATTAACTTGAATAATGCTGAGTCCTTAGCTTCTCGTGCTCGTAGAAACTATCCAAGTGCATTCGTTCATAAGCGTGTTCATCATCTCTTTCATTTCGCACTTTGGGACAATTTTATAATTCAGAAAAGCGATGAAGCAATAAAGCTCCGTAGAGTAATAAAAGACCCTTAGCAGGTTATACAACACGGAATTCCTCCTCCGTAGAGTTCAAATTTACCTGGCAGGAATTCATTATACCTGTTCAGCAAAACATAATTATAACGCATTTATATTTGCGATAATGAAGATTTATTTGTGTGATAAAATTATTATACATCTTTAGCAATTTTGCAGAAAGTCAGGGTAATAAACTTCATATAGATTTCTGGCAAATTACTGCTGACAATTTCCATATAAAAACTGATACCTGCTCTTACCAAAGTTCCACTTGTGCTTCCGGTTGATACGATGGCACGTCCAGTTTGCAGAGGCCGTCCAACCATCGAACGGAGATCCACAAACATATGCATATGTGCCTACATAGTTGGTACATCCTACACACGTATCTAGTAGCTGTCTCAGTCTAGTTACCAGTTAGCATCCTCTACTGCGATATATATGCATGTAAGCTCGTATCTAATGATTCGGTCATAGCAGCACGCCCCACTAGAGAAAATCAATAGTTTCTGCTGACTAATCCCTATGATAAATCTGATCTACCAGAGAAAACACTCTATTCCGAACTTCGGTTATCGAGTACCCTCAGGAATACTGGACATAGCAGTTCAACTTTTGAAGAATCACATTTTCCGAGTTAAGAAGCAGTTTGCAGAAATTTTGACACAGCGCTTATGGCGAGAACATCTTTGTTTTCAAATTGGACAACCTAATTTGTATTACCTTGATAAGAACGTTGGATGCAGAGTGAAAATCTTTATCCTGATTCTAGGGTAAAGTTTACCAAAACATTTCGTATGGTTACCATGTCAACTGTGCTGAATATACTGTATCTTCTCTTGTTTCGATCAAACTTCACCCACTTAAATATTATTTGAAATAAAATTTAACATCTGTTTTTTCTGTGTGAATACCATACAGTTGGTCGGTTATAAATGAAATGAACGCTCTTCGACAAATATCTGGCTATAAGGATGGCTTCTAAAAAAGCGCGACGGAAAAAATGTGGTGCTCCAGAATAACAAGAATATTTCAAAAAGTGTGCAAAAGATGAACAAGGATGTAAAGGGAGTTTTGTGAAAAAGTTACTCGCATGCCCTTTCGACGAACGCCACTTTTGGCACCTTACTTATAACAACCACATAAACGGAAACTATTCTAGTGCTCGTGTTGCAATATAGTATGTATGTTGTGTAGGATGTGCGAGGAGCTGACCATTCCACAAGCGCCATAAATTTCATACGAATAGAATAGTTTCTTACACGTGTCACAAACGATGTTATTGGCCTTCGATTTTGGAAAGTGTAAATATAACTCTGGTAGTGAACACTATTAAGAATATTTCTTTGGATTGTTCTTTCCATTTGAGGGAAGTTTTATGCAATCACCGTCAATTGAGGTTGGAATAGTTTTATATCAAACTCCAAAGACATGTCTTATTGCAAACTGAAATCATTTATTTGGATATATAATACACTTTCAAATCAAAATTTGACACTCTAAGATTGAGTGTGTTTGAAAGTTCGTTGGATTATGCAAAATGTTTCCTTGTCAAGGCAGAGATGTAAATTTTTATTACATCAAATATTCATTCTGCAGGCATCAGTGCTAAGCAGTCGATTGGGTACAAAAAGAAGCAATCTTGTGTACTGGCTAATCTTAGACTTCTCTGAGATCTCGATATCCGCCATCCGGCTTCATCATGAAAAGTGGAAAGTTCGGGAGGCAGTAAGAGTAAAAAAGATTAGAGGAAACTGTCACTCGCAACGGCAGACAGGAAAACTCGTTCAACTCCATCTCATCTTGCCAAACCAGGTAAACTGAGAGGACAGGGTTTGTCTTACGTCTTCTTTTTCAAAGTTCAAATTTCGCTACAAATGTCTACCGTACAGCACTAGGAAATTTTCATAGACTATGCATCGAGCGTCTGTGCATAATTAAAACTTTTAATTATCTGCAATCCCTTGTACTAATTCGCAAAGACGTTAATTAAACCCGTATCTGCCAGGTAAAAAAAGAAATTCGAGTTCATCTTTAGCTTTTCAATTCACACTGCTCTTAGCGATGAGTCAATATTGTACTGAAAATGTTCAGCTGAAGAATAATTGCAACAGGAAAACATTGGTGTGAATATTTCCCTATCTCATTTTAAACAATACACTCAAGACTGAATTCAGCGTATTTTTGTAGATTGATATTTAATTCGCATGTAATTCTTTGATAGATTTACATCTTTCTTAAAAGTGTGTACATCAGGGATCCAAAAATGTGTTGCAAAATTTCTTTTTCCATTAGAGGGCAACTTGCCCCTCTTCTGAGTCACCCCCAAAGTTTCGATTTCCGGAGAAAAAAATCCGTCATTTTTTATTTTTTGATATTCAAACATCAACATGTGTCACCGGGCACTTCAAAATACCATTCAATTAATATGGGTAAATTTTGTATTCTTGAAGAATTGAACCCATAGTTTACGGTTCGACCATAGCGCGCCAAGTTTTTTGATGATTGGAGAGGAGTGTCTTAGAAATAAAACCATGCTGATGACTTCCATTTTCGACTTACCCCACCTCCTCAGAAAACCCCAAATATGACCAAAACATTAAAAACTACATTTTTACGTATTATTGGTCCTTTCTAGCAGTTTTTGTCATCATCTTTCATACAAATTAACTAACGGACGAGCCAAATATATTCTCTGATTTTCTCAACAATTTTTGAAGGTTTGAATACATGAAAATTTTTTGAACAATTATTCGTTTCCAAAAATGTGAAATATATTTGTATTTTCTGAATAAAATGTAGTTGGTCATTGCTCTGTGTAGTATATATTTTTGAAAACATTATGTAATCAATTCAACAATCAATTGTTGTTTATCTTAATAACTTGAAAAAATTGAGCTAGAGATGTCCAACTGTTTTCAAACTGGTATCCTATATAACTTTTTGTTGAACAATTATATAATTTAGATACACTTATTTGAATTTCTATTTGTATAAACAATCATTTGTCCAAAAATATTCTTAAAATCGTATTTTTTCGAATGAAACCTAATATTGAATGATTTCAAGGAGTAGTAAATCCTATTAAGAACGTCATGTCATTGTTAAAACATTGTTCTTCCGTTTAGGCAGTTTTCTATTCAAAAATTAGACTTCTCTTCTTCCTGATCTCTGGGAACTTTTGAAATAATTTTTAACCACTTTTAGGAAGTACCAATTTTGTTCCTTATTTCTTTTTATCAAACAGTTGAAGTTATATAATTATTTAACACCTCTTCCAGCAGCATTATTAGATGCTGTTGAATGTTCAACACTCGAATCACGAAAAATTTATTCTTATTCCTCTTAAGTTATCAAAAGATAACCTATCGGGAGAACTGCATCAAAATTATATAATTATTCTATGAAAAGTAGTAGAGGATACCAGTTTGAGTAAAAGTGGACATATCTCTCGCTCATTTTTCAGAAATTTCGAAAGTGCACGAACAATAATTGTTCAGATAATTATATCATGTCTTTTTGAAAATGAACAACTCCAAATAGCGATTCTTGTTCCATTTCTTTAAAATTATTAAGTGTTCAAATAAATAAGATTTGTTCGAACACTAAGAAATTGTTCAAAATGGCATGGAAAATTTTCAAACTGTCTATTAATAAGCATTTGTATAGAACAGACGACAGAAATGCTATGAAGAAACAGTGATACGTAAAAATGTAATTTTCTGATTTTTGGGTCATATTTTGAGGCGCTGGGGTATTAATTTTTCGAAAATGTTGTTCGGCTAAAAATTCTCAATTTTTTTATATTTTTGAATTTTGAGGAAGCCATCAATCTGACAATTTTGTTCAAAAAGCATGAGGCTAATGAACTTGACTTTCAGTTTCTTACTTTAAAAGTGTGTACAAATAATAATAATAATTAACCAATAATAATAATAATATTTTCAATAAAATAACAATGATAGCACTGGTCAGGATTAGGTATTCATTGTGCAGGAATAAAATTTTGTTTGTGTGCAGAAAAATATCCAGATCCCCCCCAAAAAAAATCTCCCGAAGGATATTTGGGGAGGTGAGAGAAATTTCGTAACAGAACAGTTGAAAAAACCAGATCCGTCACGTACGCGTACAAAGAATGTTGATATTTTCATAAATCATAAAAAGGAAAACAACATAAAATAAATAATATTCCACCCATTTTTTTTCATGAACTGGATTAAAAATGATGCAGTTGATCTTCGATACTACAAATTATTTGTATGCATACTTTCTTAAAAAGAATACAACTTTTATCTTCTGTCTCCAGTTACTATTGACACAGGCATATCAAGTCCCTCATCTCCCCGCTTTTATAACTTTTATTAATATTTTCCAATCTATCTAAATCTTACGATTAACACATATTTTATTAATTTTGAAAGCTCCACCCCTTTTTTATTCATTTATCGTTAAATTAGTAACTTTTGTGAAAAGCGGGCAGATGAGAGATTCGATGTGCCTGTGTCAATAGTAACTGGAGACAAAAGATAAAAATTGTATTCTTCCTAACAAAGTGTACAAATAATTTGCAGTGTCAAAGATCAACTGCATTATATTTAATCTAGTTTATGAAGAAAAATAGGTAAAAATATAATTTATTTCATGTTGTTTTCCTTTTTATGATTTATGAAAATATCAATATCCTTTGACATACCTTCGAAGATGATTCTCAACTGAGCGTACGCGACGGATCTGGGTTTTTTAAACTGCTCTGTTACGAAATTTCTTTCACCGTCCCGAATTTTCTTTTGGAAATTATAATTGACTTTAAACGCCAAGATTCAAAATTTTATATAATTTTGCAAATTTTCACGATGGAAGTAGGTTGATAAAACATTTATTTGTGGGGGGATTCGGCGATTCCGTATGTAACAAAATATTCTATTTTAAATCTGGAAGGTGGCTGCCAGCACCTTATTTTATTTCTGGGCCAATCGATGCTTTTTTCGGAGGGCACTCCGTAGCCCTTGATTGAAAAACTTTGATTTTTCTGTGCATCGTCTTGTTTTTATTTATTGAAGTATGGAACTTATTCAAGTGTCAGAAGAAATTCAAACAACTCTATTTTCTATTTTTGCGCAAGAAAGAAGGGCGAATATTTACTGTCGCAAAAGCAACGAGCACCCTTGAACGTTCTCGACAAGCATAAGGATTCAACTATAAATTTGTAATCCGATATAATCCCCGTTTGACGACCGCGGCTCAACAGGTCAGTGGTGCCGGTGGGCGGCATTGTTTTTCTTTTCCATAATCCTGAGGAATAATAATGAAATCCGTAAGACATTCCAGCGTTTTTATATTCTTTTCGCGTGTGGCTTAGTCACCGGTTGAGCCAGCGAAGAGGTCTGGGAATCCACACAACGTGGGTATTCAAATTTCGAGAGTGTGCCCGGAATGAGAATTCCATCGCCACTTTACCTAGCTTTCTCATCGTACATTATTGGCCATTCTTCGCATCGTAGAGGAGTCGACATAAAGCGGTCGATTTTCAACAGGTCAATCTTACCTGGTTTCCAGATGCCTAATTACCTATGCTCCAAATTTGTGCAGCTACATGTACTCATCAAGGGTCCTTCCAATAAGCTTCATTTTCTGAATTAAAATATCACTTATTTTTGGGAGAATTTGAAGAAATGTTGAGAGATCACTCATGGGTAATGCTTTTGAAAAGGATTGTTTCTTATAGAATAGAATAATTGTTTCAACTTTTTTCTGGCCAAATATTGAACTCTGAATTTTTACGATTTTTCAAATAATAACAAAATATTGCTCAAGGTCGTTTCCTGTACAAAAGTTTGATCTATAAACAATAGCTGTCCCCCCATTTACATTTTTCAGCTTTGAAAACACATTGTTGGTAAGTTAATATATTCCTTGATTTAGGTAAATGCAGATTTGAGGTGTTCACTCAACATTCGGAAGCTGCACTCTAAATCTCTTGGACCGGAACTCTGATGGACCCGAAAAGCGTTTTCTGGCCCAAGCTTGGACCAGGGAGATTTTCAAAAAACGCAGAATCGCATGGCGTCATCTATAATTTCAATGCGGTCAAAATGTGAACTAGCGCAAGTGAGTTGCTGTTTTCATATGCATTTTAATTTGTGCATGAAAATCAGTTCACGATTATATTTTTTTGCGATTTGAAACAATAAGTAAACAATGCGAAAATGTATTTTATCGAAAAAAAGTGTTTCTGACGGAATTTTCATCATATACAGAAAAAAAACACCTTTACTGTCAAAACTTACTTTTCTGAAAATAATATTTTATTTACCAATCATGTAAGCTCCAGTAAAATCTAATAATAAATAGACTTTTAAAGAAGCGAAATAGAACTCAAAGTTATTATAAATCAATTCATACACGAAACAATCAATATCTAAAAATCATAACCTCAAAGTTAGGTTAGATTTGATATTTCAGTTCTCATCGTCTAACACCCATATTCTCTGTATATTCTTAATCAGATTTTTCGCTGTATACATTATTTAAAGTTTATTTAAGCTCAGCGTGTTGAAACTTACTTGATATGGTGGAATTATAGTTTCTTCGAGCATAAATCAAAATGCATCTTAGAAATTCGATCTCCTTGCTTTAGTTCGCGACACTAGCGCAATCTAGATTTCAGATCCCGGAAAATTATGATTCCGCTTGGACGCTTAATCCCGGTCCAACGGATCGGAATTTTCGGATTAAGAAACAATTTTCTTCGGATATGTATTGACGCTTTTCAATCGGAGATAATTTTCCAGTATCTTCCCATATAATATGCACTAATGCAAAGTCATTTTTATAACAATACGTGTTTTGTAAATGTAAAATTTGTATTCAATGTGTATAAAAAACATACAGCTCCATCCTCCTATAATTTCCAAAAATTATAGATGGGAACTAAAATCTTTGTGTAATAATAATGAGTGATCATGAAGTAAATATTGCATCAACATGATACTGATTGTAGTTGTGATATATATTCTTTCACTCATTAGTGATATGATGCAGTGAACGTATCTACATATCTGCAAAAAAGCATTATATCTCTGCATTGATTTTTTTTATGTCCATCTTGGTTTTGTCAATTTTGCGGCACGTAGAAACACGTTATTTAAAATCGTTATGTTTACCTGATTGCGACGCGCAAATATTAATAGAATAAAGCAAAATGCATTCGATTTCGAACGAAGAGAATACAAATGTTTACAATGATGAAATAATTGAATGAAAATCATTGGGAAAAGAGGTGAATAAAAGGGAGACGAAAGAGCCGCCGAAAGCCGACGAATTGTGCACGATTTAGAAGAAAATATCTCATTCAAGTTGCAGTAATTTGCAAACTTTCTAAATTTATTGATTCTACTGCAAGGAAGATCAGCGAAAATTTTCCCTTCAGTGTCCTGAAACGTAATCCATATTTTGAAATTGAATTCTTTATCAAAAATCACAATAAAATAACATTCAATGCCCAACAAATGAATTCGAAGCTTGTTCACACTTTCCCGAGGAATAGTGTACAGTAGGATGGTCCAAAAATGCACTAGAAAGTTTTTTTTTCGAATTTTTATGCATAAAAAAAAAATATCTAGAGGTGGCGCTAGCCCCAAAAAGTTAACCACGTATTTCCCATAGGGAAAAAAGGCGTTTTTGTAAATTTTATTCAAAATTCTCAATATTAGGTGAGTCGAGTTCAGAATTGACCATTTCTCTTCACAATTAGTCACAGAATGCGAATAAAATATTACTTTTTTAATATGACCCCCATAAGTCTGTTTAATAGGGTCCCGAAAAACCCCCAAAAGTGAAAAAATGGGTTTTTTTGAGTCTGTGGCACTAATTAGGATCTGTTTGCGGTTTACTTGACGCAGATTGTTTCAAATACACGAAATACAACTTTATACTGATAAAATAATGTTTATTTACATTGTTTGAACAATGTATTATAGTTTTTAGCAACTTCCTCTTAGAAAAGGGTTAGAAAGTCAAGGTTTTTTTCTGGATTTTTCAACTTATTTTCAACGTTTCAGTTAAAGACAGGCAATCATCATTTAGGATTAATAAAAATGATTGTTTATACAATTTGTTATAAATTATAACAATATTCTTCCAGAATAATTCTACAGAGTTGTGGCTTTTTCTGAAATTTTCAACTTTTTGTCCACTTTTCACTTCAAGTAAGTAATAATATAATTTATTTTGCAAAAATAATTTTTTATTGAGGATTTATTATTATCGCTAATAATATTTTCTTTGCTTAATGATAGGAAGTTGCAGTTTCTTCTGTCATTTTCAACTTTTCGCCCACTTTTCACTTGAAGTGAGTTAATATTTAAATTAATTTAACAAAAATCAATGTTTAAACTAATTATTATTGTTTATGGCTCTCTTCCCTCAGATTAGTGCTAAAAAGTTGCGGTTTTCTCAAAACTCTTAAGCTTTTCGTCCACTTGTCACTTAGTGAGTTATTACCTAATGCGAATTAACAAACATGCTTATTCAAAAAATTTCTTATTGTTCATAACCATTTTCTCTCAGATGAGTGCTAGAAAGTTGTGGTTTTTCCTAAAATGTTTAACTTCGTTTTGAATGAAATTCAGCTTCTTTGTTTTAATTATTTCTTTCTTCAACATTGGGAAAAGAATAAAAATAATGTACTTAAAACATTAATATATTATTTAAAATATGATTCTCTCAAATGTTTATTTATTATTTGTGCACAACTAAAAAGGTAAAGCAAAGCAGGAAAAAAGATAGCCATTAACAATAATAATTTGTTAAAACAATTATTTTTGTTAAATCAAAATAAATATTAACTCACTTCAAGTGAAAAATGGGCAAAAAGTTGAAATTTCAGAAAAAAGCGCAAGTTTTTATCATTAAGCAAAGAAAATAATATTAGCAATGATGAAAAATTCCTTAAACAATTATTTTTTAAACATGAATTAATTATTACTCCAATCTAATTGAAAAGTGAGAAAAAGTGAAAAATTTCAGGAAAAGACCGCAACTATGTACTTAATCTAGAAGAAGATGTCTATAAATATTTACTATTTGTTTAAACATTCATTTATGCTAAATTTAATAAAATAATTACTTACTTCAAGTGAAAATTGTCCCAAAAGTTTAAAATTTAAAGAAAACCACAACTTTGTAGCAGTATTGTAAGAGAATATTGTTATAATAATTATCAAATAGTGTAAAGAATTATTTTTGGTAACTTTAATTGATTATTACCTCACTTTAACCAAAACATTGAAAATAAGTTGAAAAATTCAGGATAAACCTTGACTTTCTACCCTTCTCTAAGAAAAAGTTGCTGGAAACACTAATAAATTGTGTAAACAATTCAAAAAAGCAGCTAATTATCAGCATAAAATAGTATTTCATATATTTTAAACAATCTGCGATGAAGAAACAGCAGAAAAAAATCATAATCAGCGACAAAAACTCGAAAAACACAATTTTTTCACTTATTGGGATTTTTGGGACCCTATAAAACGCACTTATGGGGGTGATATTTGGAAAGTAATATTTTTTTGCATCCGGTGACTGATTATGAAGAGAAATGGTGAATTTCGAACTCGATTCACCTAATATTGAGAATTCTTAATAAAATGTACAAAAACGCCTCTTTTTCATACGGGAAATACGTGTTAAACTTCATGGGGCTTGCGGCACCTGTATATTTTTTTATTTAAAAAAATTTTTTTTTAATTGCATTATTTTGTTGTGTATCCGAACAAATTCCCGGGCGTTTTGCATGAAAATTTAAAAAAAAATTTCTAATGCATATTTAGAGCACCCTAATGTACATACTCTGGTCGAAGTAAGATACGTATTTGAGAAATTCAGAAAAAAAATTTGCCAAAAAGTTAACGAAAAGTAAGGCTTCCAAATGAATGATCAGCAATTAAGCGTTTCTGTTTCTTGAACTTAACAAATATACAAACGTATTTCCCAATATAAATTTTAGGGACAAACACCTATGCTACCCATTCCCTATGCTTCTTCAGAAAATAAACAAAATTTTGAGAGGTCGTACCTCATTGAGTCCACAACTGTCGGAAATAAGTCTAGAGTTCCCATTTTTCTCCAACCTTGCTTCATCGACTACTATGAGACTGAGAGCTTTAAATAGATCACTCAAGGATCGTTTAGCAGACTACTTTACGTGAAAAATCAACCGGCGTTGATTCATGAACTCAAGTAGATTATCGCCTTTCAGATTGAATGGTGATTATTTGATAGAAAACTGATTTGTAATTAAATCTAATTGAAGTCGAAGCAAAAAGAATATAAGTAGAATTAAAAAAATATTTCAGATTTTTCATTTAGGTACTGATCGAGATATTTGTGACATCCGATATAAAGGAGAAACTTGCTGGAAATAGTTTGAGATGCATTTAATATTAAATCTTCTCTCTCTCTCTCTCTCTCTCTCTCTCTA
>WSXT02116783.1:0-11052 GCA_011762715.2 Neuroterus valhalla | reverse complement strand
CATTGTTTTCTAAGGCTTTTCTCAAAATATCAACTCGATATCTATTTCGGTGTGGACGTGAGTTGTTGCAAAAAAAATCGATAATTTGGGTCACGTAACCCATGTTTAATATGGCCTTGTTGAAAACTCAACTACTTGCTTGAGGATAGAACGACTTTTGTATAAAATTCATTTTCTTGGTTCGAGATTCATCATTTTAGTTGAAAATTCTTCTCTTGGGTTAAAGATTAAATCATTTTATTAAAAACTCAACAATTTTGTTAGAAAGTCGTTTTCGGTTCAAATTTTAACTACTTGAGTTGAAATTCAATTACTTAGTTGGAAATTCGTTCTTTTGGTTTGAAATTTCATCTCAATATTTAAAAAAGGAACTTTTTGGTTGAAAATCCATTTTTTTGTTTTGTTACAAAACTACTTATCTGGTTGAAAAAAAAAACAGTTTAAATTTAAACGATTCTGTTAAAAAGTTATCATTTTCGGTTGAAAATTGGTCGTTACAGGTTTTTTATGTATGTTAATATTTTGATAAAAATTCTTTAATTTAGATCAAAATGAACTATTTTGGTTGAGATTATCAACTATTAAATTTTTCATAGACAATTCCTCCTTTTTCAATTGAAAATTTAGATTATTCGTTGGAAGTTCGGATTTTCAGTAGATAATGAATCTTTTTGGTTTAAATTTAACTATTTGGCTCAAAATTTATCTGTTTGGTTGAGGATGCATCTTTTTACTAAAAGTTTTAAGAATTTAAAACGTTTCACATTGAATTCGATATACATCAACATATTAATTCTATTTTGAAGAATTTATTTTTCTAGGATATCTCCTAATTTTTCTTACTTTGCATTTAAAAACAAATCGTTTCTAAAATATTCGAAATCGGGATCATCGATAAGAATTTATTTCAGAGCGTTTTAATAATGTCCAACTTCATTCTAGAAAAAAGGAAAATTAGATGAACATTCTTGATTTGACCTGTTTTAGGGGGTTTAAAAAATTCGAATCGACGAAAAATAATTTTTATACACTTCAAAGTGATCAAATAAGAAATGAAAAAACGATATATTCTAAAGAATCTAGAGGTATAAGAATAAGCTCAATGAATAATCCTATAGAGCTTCCATCAATGGAGTACAGATCATTGAAAAAAAGTTTTGAAAAACCCTGCTTGTAATTTTAATCATCCCCTTGTCGAGTCCGAGGCAATCTTCACTATCCTTAGACTTTAGAAGCTAGAATATATGATAAATAATATAAAAGGAATGAAGTTGAGGGAGAAATTTGCTGGGGCGTTCGTAATACGGTTATGGAACTGTCGATCAGCGAAAGCTGCAAGCTTGGAATATGAACGAGATTACAAAGCGCTACCGGGTCAAAGCTGGGAAAATTGTTTATCACTTCTTGGCTATAAGAATAAAAATTCAAATCTCCTGGGAACCTATGGTTCTTGGTATATAAGCTCATAAACGATGCAAAAGCTACCTCAGTCGCTCGTTCAAATCTTGCTGTTCAACCTCCCTTCTCATAGGTGAGTCTCTCCCGTTAAAATTTATTTTGATTGCAAAGTGATATTTTGAATCAAGAGTGATTTCCTAGATTAATTTTCTAATTTTTTGTTCCTACAGACAACTCTCCTGGAGAAATAAATTTGAAAATACAAATATTTTTTTAGGGATGTATAACTTTTCTCTCTTGTCTGATATAAATAAATTCATGAACAAATAAGAATGATAGATCCTTTTAATTTAATTTAAAAAGTCAATATCTAGCTGTTGGACTTTTTCGAAGCGCGGGAATTTCTAATTTGAAAAAACTTTTCAATCAAGTCTATTGTAGCTTTTTAATATATCTAGATAGTATATTTTTATTTTGTTTGTTGAAAAAATGTTCAACACATTAAATCTTCGAATGAAATATTGTGAATGTTTGGGAAAAAGAAATGCAAACCGAGTGTAATTTTAAAGGCTGAAAATAAATAAATATCTACTGTATTTAAATGAATTTCATAAATTGGACAACTTCCAAATGGAATAATTTTTATTTCATAATAAATATTAAATAAATTTGAAAAAAATAAGTTCCTGTCCCAGAATTTTCTGACATTTTATTATTAGTAATAGCATCAGCTCGATTAACCAGAAATTCAGTTGAATTTGGATATTAGAAAAATTAAAACTCAGAAGCATTGAAAATGGAAAAAAATTCAATAATCAATTTTTGAAAACTAAAAAATCCGGCTATTGCCACCGAAAGTTCGGCATCCGTAGTCACGGCCAGTTAATAATGAATATAACTAAGAAAATAATAAAATCATGACATTCAATATTCGTTTTTCTTTACTATAAAACGTTAAGATCCAAAAAGTTGAAACTAAACACAAAAAATAAAAAATTTTAAGCTTTGAAAGCTTTTCGAGAAAATTTTTCATGGTAATGCCAAAATAATGTACTTGATCAAATGGGGAATAAATTCTGGAGAACTATTGAAAAATTGTTGATAAGTTGAATAACTAATGTAAATTTTTTTTATACCAATAAGCCATATTACTTCAAGTAAATTAATTTGAAAAAAATTGCAAGTTACAGCGCAGAGATGAACCAATCAACTGCCGTGTTTTTAACAATGATGACCATTTGGTTACTATTAGGAAAATCTGAATCAAAATCCAACTCCCAGCATCTCTCAGGCCATCAAAAATTTGTCCACAATCTCCCGTTACTTCGTAGGTAATTATGATCAAAAAATTCCGTACGATGAATTTTCTGCCTTCCTTACATTTGTTATTTACAGATTAAAATACATTAACGTCTTATTTATGATTAGAAATGATCAGCAAACTTAATCTACTTTTTTTAAGTGGAAAACTTTTAGAAAGAATTATTTTAATATATAAATTATTTGTGTTACTTTTGAAAAAAGGCTGAAAATTTTTTAGAATAGATCAGTGGCCATATCTCTGTACTAATTTTATAATAAAATAATAACGTTTTCAAATGTTTTCAAAAGCTTCGCAGTCGAGGACCAACTTTTTGAAGAGGATGAAGACATACCTCATTCCAATAAGCGGCAAAACTTTGATGATTACGGTCACATGAGATTTGGCAAGCGGGATCAATTTGAAGACTATGGACACCTTCGATTTGGAAGAAATCGACTCTGAAAATGTATGTTTTCAGTCTCAAATGTTTTTGGACAGCAAACTATTTTTTTCACTATCCTTGAAAAAATAAATTGTAGAATTTACATACAAGATGGAATCAAAAATATCAAGAATTTCTTGATGAACCACTAAGTTTGAGACCATCTTAATTTTCCTAAATTGTGAGCGTCCTCTAGAAAAAAAAAAGAAAAACCCCTGTAGAACTTGTAATGAATATTTCTGACAATAAATAACAAAAATGAAAATAACTGTATTTTTAATAAATGCCTACTTCTGAAAGGTAAGGAATTGACGAAACTCACAAAAATTAAATTTTCAGTTGTTTCTCTCTTTTTCGCGTTTTTTTATCATTAAAATTTTTTTATGTTATTATTTATATGTCCTGATTTTCATCTATCTTATCGTTTCATTTTGATATCAGCTATTTTTCTATGCGATTCCAAATCTTCGTATAAAAAGGTTCTAATTCCTTCTGATTTTTCAAGTACTTTCCAAAGAATATCCCAAAGTTCTTCTGTACAAAGTATTCGTTAATTCGACTAAAATTCCTTGTGCATTTTCTGGGCTACAATAAATTTTTATTTCAGTTTTGGCACCAGATATCTCATAATTCATGCAACAAAAAATACATTATATCAATTACAAATAAAATAGACTTCAAGTTAAAAATTCAAACAATAAACTTAGTCAGTAAGTGGAAAAGAAAACATACTAAGCATCTTGACTGGTGCAGAGCATTTTTCAAAATCGGAAAGTTCATATTTCAAAATTTGTTCTTTCGTTTCTGTCAGATATTTCTGAGACTTATAAATTCCTAATTTGTTGTTCATAATTCGCAAATTTCCGATGGATGGAAAAAAATAAATGTTGTCAGGTGGTCCTACTAAATATCAATCTTGCCTAAAATCATATTAAAAATTATTTTAAATAATAAACATTGAGATTACATCACTTCTATTGTTTACGCATCCGTTATTTTTACTCTACTATCGTAATTAAATATTAAATAGTAATAACAACAAGGAGAAATGTATCTTACGTTTTTAAACTTTCCTCTATTCATTTGAAAAGATTTTTTCATTTCCCTTTGCCTGATACAAAATAAGTAGTGAATAACCTTTTTTAAAATGATTCAAGTGTCAAAAAACCTTGATATACATGAAAATGCCGAGCTTAAAAATTGGTAATGTTGTCACTTGACAAATAAGGACTTCAATGTTGATCCTGCATTTCACATTTATTAGTTTATTTATTTCCTAAACACACAGTGACAAAAAGTGATAAATTAAATATAAAGGGTAAAATGAACCTTACGATCAAAACAGAAAAGAAAAATCGACAAGATGATAAAATTGGTTATCAATCTAAAGCTCAAGAAAAATTAATTAATTTGCTCTACAATGATATTCTCAAGAATTTTACCACACAGTATTTATTTTGAAATAAAAAAAAAATATTGAACTTATGATGCATATCCAAAGAATATTGTTCCGTGTCTGATTTTATACCATTCTTATTTAATTAAACTAAATTTATATCTATATTCAAAGCTGGAATAGAATTTCATCAAATGAGAATGTTGGCGTACATAAAAAACCAGATTCTTTGAAAGTGAATGAAAAAGTAACAAAAGGAGAATTCACTGAAAACATCAATAAAGATGAAATGCCAGATTTTAAAAACAATTCTCATAAAGAAAAGGTAATATTTTCTTCCCATTTTCCTACTAAATTTATGATTTACTACCCAAATTATTTGAAATATCTGATCCAGTTGAAGTGATAATAAAATCAATTTCAAGGACGAGAAAAATAGTTCCCAAGATGATAAATACGAAATTACTTTTCCAAATGGTAACTCATATTACGGCCAGATAAAGAGAAACAAAATAGATGGAATTGGTTCATATTTTTGGCGACACGGAGCTCAGTATAAAGTTTGTAAAAGTCCTGGAAAAAATTTTAATTTTACAGCAAAAAGAGAGAATTTTAATTAAAAAATTATGGATTTTATTCAGGGAGAATTCAAAGAAAATAGAATTGAAGGAAAAGGTACTTTGATTTGGAAAGATAGCTCTTGGTACGAAGGCGAATTTTTAAATTCGATGAGACATGGAAGAGGGATTATGGTAAATAAAGATTTTTCTCGTTTCTATACTGGAAACTGGTACATGGGCCAAAAGAACGGAAGAGGGTAAGGGAATACTACTGGAATATAAAGAATAAGTTATGTTTATTGTATTAAATTAGAGAATAATTTTTTTCATAGGCTATGTCGTTATGCTGATGACAATTTCTACGATGGAAACTGGGTTATGGGAAAGAAAGAAGGAATGGGTTATAGAGTTTATCCCAATGGTGCAGTTTATATAGGAAACTGGAAGAGTGATTTTCGCCATGGTGTTGGAACCATGGCTTGGCCTAATGGGGATGTTTATAGGGGTGAATGTGTTTTTGGACAGATGCAGGGGTTTGTTTTATTTGATAAGTATTTCCTTATTTTATAACAAATTCAATATATAATTCACATTTTCAAATTGTTTTTCATAACAAAATATTAATCAGACATGGCGAATATACGTGGAATGGCTACTTCAATAAAACACTTTCTTGGCCTCAAGAGAATTCTTATATGGGTCAATGGTTTCGTGGTTTGCGACACGGAAAAGGTTGCTTAAATAACTAATCTGTAAAAAGTTTCGGAATTTTTTTTTTCATAAATTCTGATACTGAATTTTCTAAGCAGGTTTATTAAAATTAAATTCAGCTGGTGGAGCAAAATATTCTGGGATGTGGAAGGACGATAAAAAACATGGCTATGGAGTTTTAATAGGTTTCACCTTTTTATTAAATGTTAAAAATATAGTATGGAGAAAGTCTGGATAGAATTTTCAATTCTAAGAGTAAAAGTGATTTAATATGTTATATTGTAGGAAACGATGGTTCTGCACTCGAGATGAATACACTTTTTCAGAACGATATTTTATCACAAATCAATACAGAAAATGATAAATCCGAAGAAAATAGGAGGTTGAATTCCGAATACTAGGAAGAAACAATGTTGAATCTAAATATTTGAAAATAATTTGATCTTCTTTCAAATATTTTCCAGGTTTCTCAAAGAATCTAGAAAAATAGTAGGCCCTATCGAAATAAATCATCTAAATCCAGAACAGTGGCCACTTTTATCTCAGTTTATGAGACATTTGTTGATAAAATCAAGAACTGAAATTGATGACACGGTTATGGTCGCTCAAAGGTGTCAAAAATGCAATCTTGAAGGAGAAGAACCTTGTGATTGCTTTGGACATTTTTCAAAAGAAGGTGAAAAATAATATGGGAGTAAAAGTAAAAAACTAAGTAAATATAACAATTATTTTCCCTATACAGAAATAGAACAGAGCTCCCTTGTAGAAGATATAATTGATTACAATATCAAGGTCAAAGAAAAATTATTAAATAAGGAAAAAAATTTTCTTCGTCATTGCCTTACAACTCATATGCCTCGTTTGAAAAAAATTTACGAGACCTTCACAAAAGTCTTCTGTCAAAATCAGAAAGTTTCCTCTCATCTTTCCATGAGTCGATTGTCTCTTTGGCAACTTTGGAGAGATTGTGGAATTCATAAAAAGAATATCAGCCTAATTGAAATTGATAATTTGCTGGGTAAATGATTTCCCAAAATTGCTTGTGAATTTCCCGATTCATATATTATTGAGTAAATCGAAATAATGTTTGTATACATACTCTCAAATTTAGCCTCTTCGAGTGCAAAAGTTTTTCTAGAAACAGAACATGGTCCATTTGAAAGAATAGAAATGTGGCAATTTCTGTTTGCACTTCTTGAAGTTTCCTGGGAATTGTATTCCAAATTTGAAAATTCTGGAGACTCTGAAAATCGATTGGCTGGAGGATTTTGCAAACTTTTGCAAGTAGATATTTTTCCCAACGCAGGAAATCACTCTGGTATCATTTTTCTTGATTCGCTAAAAACATCAGAGAATTTTATTTACAATTAGCAAAAGGCTTGAAAATTTTAATATTTATAATGAAGGGAAAATTTTCGACTTTGGAGTGAATTTCTTGCCCCTTTACTCCATTTATCGAATTTATCGAGAAATTGGAGAACCGCATTCAGTGAAGAAACTTTTGAGAACAATTTACGGTTCAGAAGGTCCTCTTTTTCTCCACAAGTATAGTAGTAGATCAAAAGGAAACTCAAAAATGAAAAACATCTTAAATTTAGACTCACCAGTTGACAATGAACTATCTTCGATCCCAAGTCGGATATTTGGAGGCAAAAACGTTAATACAGTTGGGGACCGAATAGCTTTTATTCCAAACCCAGATCCTCTGATTCAATTCATTTATCAAAATACCAAAGGATCTTCAAAAAATCTAGGTATTCAGTTAAAGTTTTTCTTTCGTTAGATTCCAAATTTTTAAATCAAAATTTAAATAGATATTTCCGTGTTTCGAGAACTCGGAACAACCGAATTTCTCTCAATCGTCGCTATCGTTTGTCCATCTATAAAAAATGAAGAACTCAACACCATTGTCAGGATCAATTACGAGGTGGTAATAAATTCCTACTACGTCTGGAAAATATATATTACTAGAATTAAAAATAATTGAAGAAGTTATTAATCTATATTTCATTTTCAGCTCACCTTTCTCGAATTCTATGAACTCCTTTTGGAAGCAACAGTAGTTTTGATAATGAAAAGGAAAATCAAAGGGCGAAAAAAGTTGAAGTTGATCCAAATTCAAAAATCAAAAGAAATTGAAGTTGAAACTGTTTCTTTGACTAGTTTAAGCGCCAGAGTTCGATCTGATGCTTCAATCTCCACAAAAAAGAAGAAAAACTTAAGAAAAAAAAAGGAAAAGCATTAAATTAAGATAGAAACCCGAAGTTTAAAAAAATAAAAGAACGAGTTCTTAAATTTTAAACTTTACAGAGTATTATATTTATATTTCAGGAAATAACATTTCTCGCGTGACGTAGAAGGTACATATAATAATAGTCTCTTTCAATTATCTACATATAGGTATATAAACCTCAAACAATGCATACAAATGAAGAATCATAACCGATGAAGCTATTTTACAAATGTATAAGCTATTAAGTATCAATATAAAATAAATATTTAGATATGCGAGTACACACTTTTCTGTACACTCTATACATTCCCTAGAATCTTTTTTCCTTTTTACACTGCCAACACTAAAAAAAGTACGTAGACAAAGATACGTAGAATTCAAAAAAATGCGAAACATTAACAAATCGAAGCTTATAAATTAATTCTCTATTACTCGAATCAAAAAAGGAACGACGGTTCCCTGGTTCTATAAACGAAATAATAATAACAAATTGTAAAGATTTGTAAAGCTAAATAAAAGTTTCCAGCTCTTGAAAAGCTCTGCAGCAGAACACAATTTACAGGTACGATATGTTAAAAATGAAACTTTCAGATTTACAATCTCGAGTCCATCGACTTAAAACTTAATACCCGATTCGAAAATTACGTAGTGACTAGAATTTTCAATGCTTCAATTCTAGAATCCTGAATTGGTGTTAGCATTCAGTTTTTCAACTGTTTAGTCGGTACGTAATTTTTAAATCCTCATAATCAAAAGTATCGCAGTTTAAAGTACCAAGGGCATACAAAGTTTGTTCTCGTTTAAAGAATTTTTTTTTAATTTTCAGTTTTCAAATTGAGTTATAAACACCCTTAATTTTACTTTTTACTTTTACAACCATTAGTAAAAAATCCTGTAGTGAGCGATTTTTCGGAGTTTGGTACCTATGCTATCACCATAAAAAGGCGAATTCTATTTTTTATAATTATTTTTTTACTTTTACTCTACAGGTTTTCAAATCTTACGTCTTAAGGTAAAAATCTCTCCGAATCAAAAGCTTACCTTTGAAAAATTTCCACAAGGTTCTACTTTTCCTTAAGAAAAGTTTCAAATTATATTTCCCGACAGTTTCCAATTCTTAATTTACAGAATCGCTTTGAAAAAACTGATCGTCAATTTTTTCAAATTGAAGAGAACTCGCATATTTTAAAAGTACTTTGTAGAATAGTTTCTTGCTTTGTTTGCTGAAAAGTTTACAAAGACATTCAAAAATATATGTATCTGGTACAATTAGACTAATTGTAAACTATTCGGTAAATAGTAATCGAGTGAAAAGAATGAAGTATTCTAACTACAGAATCTTTTGCAATTTTTTCTAACGTTGTACTTTCTTAATACGACTTGGGCGATTTCAAAAGACGAAGCCTAAGTTGTATTTAACGAGTAAAAGTAATTCAATGAGTAATTAAGTGATTAAGTATTAACATAATTAAGTTATTCGAACTGTAATGTTGATCGTCGCATAAGCCTTCGACGAAAGTCATGATTCGTGCTTAAAAACATGCTTTAATTCCTTTTCTGTAAAATTAAAAGCTCTATATTGAATTTCTTGGAAGGAAAAGCCCAATGGAGACAGAAACAAATGAAGTGACGAAAGGTCAGGATTCGTAGACAAGGCGCTCGTAATGAGGAATTATTTCTCGATTTGGTAAATGCAAACCGAATTCAAGAGCTACCAAAACTGCAAACTCGGATGTTACTAATTCTTTGCGATTTAGCCGGAAAACGCTCTCGATTCTCTGGAACATAAAACACAAGGGTTAATAAATTTCGAAACTAATAAACTCATTTTTTACTAGTTATTTGAGACTTGAAAATCGGATATTTTAATTCAATTACCTCCATGAGAGATTTCAAAATTTCACCCTTGACATCGTTGAGTTTTGCTGCGAGCAACAAACAAGCACCAGCGCATAATTTTCGAGTCTGTTTCGTAACAACGTTTCGTAGAATCAGTTTTTCAAAATATACATAAGCCATTGCCACTGTAAGAAGATCAATCCCGTATTCCAATTTGGCGATTTTCCGCATCTCTCGCTTTAAACTGAGATAATAAAAATACAAATTTATTTCAAGACATGAAAATAGGAATGAGAGGAAGTCGTTGTTTTTGATAAAAACAAAATAACAGCATTACCTTCGCAATTTACTAAGAGTGAGTTGAATATGCGGAAATTTTTCTCTGAACTTGTCATTCAATTCTTTCTTTAAGTCTGTGGGCCGCACATAGTCAATCACAGAAGCCTAAAAAGTAGAAGTTCTAACGATTAATAATCATTTAATAGGATCTTCGGCGATTTTTAGATATAACATTCAAGGTCTTTTCCAGGTTTCTTAGGCCAAGAAACTAAATCTATTCCGGGTAGCCTATTTCCTAGATCAACTTATCATTTTTTCAATAACAAAATATCATAACAAAAGGCATCGTAATATATCTACAGTTCACTAGAGGAAAAAATTATTCCGCCAAATGTAGAGAAATGTATTGTATACACTTGTTTACTCACTTTTTTAAAACAAATAAAAATGATGTCAGATTCGAGCTTATTTTGTGTCCTTTACCTCTCATTCGATTACGTATTTTTGAAAGGTGTATTTCTATGCTAAGCGGAGAAAAGATTGAAAACTAATCAAGTTAGTCACAATAAAAAAGTCTGTTTATTGCAACCTATAAAATAATTAGAACGGTCATACAAGAAGTGCCTTAAAATCTCCTTATTTATTCTACAATTAACAAAGATTAAATTATGTCTATTCATTGTCAAAAAATTTCAAAAACCAAGTTCCTTTAAAAATAGAATTGAAGATTTAGATTACTCTTAGCATTTCTATTAAATAAATCTTTTATTCAGGTTTTATGAACAAATAATGTAAGAATAATTAAAATTGAAGGACCGACGGCAGTAGCTGCGTGGTAACTTCCGACTTGGGCGGGATCTCGAATGTCAAGCATGAATGGGCGCGGTTAGC
>WSXT02116772.1:0-11052 GCA_011762715.2 Neuroterus valhalla | reverse complement strand
TTATTCAACTTTTGAGAAATTTATATTCGAAATTGTTCAACTAGCAAAGCTTGATTATAAAATGATGGAATAGTGAGTACTTTACATTTGAAATTTTCTCATTCTGGAAATTTTAATCTAAAATTATAAATTGAGGATTATTCCAATTCAAATCCTTCCAATTTTGGAATGTCCTATTTCTTGAATCTGAAGTCATTCAATTTTGAGAGCTTCTTATGCGAAATTATTCAAATCATATTTAAAAGTATGTATTTATAAACTTTGAATCTGAAATAATCCAATTAAGAACGTTTCCATATAAATAATTTTTTTCTCAATGTTAAAACCCGAAGTTAATTCGAAAATCTGCATCTTTGACAGATTTTAATTCGAACTTATTCAATTTCGAATTGAGAGAGCTCAGATGGTAATGTTCCTATTTTCGAATTTTCAATTAAGAATAGTTTTATTTTATTTTAGAATTGCATTATTCGAGAAATATATTTTTTTCACAAATGAAAAATTTTAGAATAAAATTAGGACAATAGGAGCATGGAAATGGAAAAGGTTTCGAATTTTGATCAGAACAATGCAAAATTGATAAATTTTCGAAAGTGGAAAATTTTCTCTTCGAAATTCAAAATTAGGATAATTGGCGTTTAGGCTCTCAATTCGAAAATGAATTAGTTCGAATTAAAATCTGTCAAAGATGCCAATTTTCGAATCGACTTTGAAATTATAACATTTTGAAAAAATCTATATTTGAAAACTTTGCAAATTGAATGATTTTAGATCAAAATTTAAGAAACAGGATCACAACAAGTATAGAGGCGCAGTAGTTCTCAATTTAGGAACATAAGTTTATTACCTCCAGATTTAAATTTTCGGAATGAGATAATTTCAAATTGGAAGTAACAAAAATTCTATTCTTTCTGAGAAAGCGTTAATAATTAAACAATTTCGAACGAAAGTTTCTAAAAAATTTAAATCATTCCAAATTTATGAAGTGCTTGAAATTACATAATTTCCAGTTCAAAGTTTGTAGGTAGGTCATTAGTCACTTGAATTTTTTCATTTTGAAATTGAATAAGTTAGAATGGAAATGTGTGAGAATTGGTGATTTTTTTACTAACATTTCATAATCTTGTTTCGAACATCTCAAAAGTACATGAATAAAGCTTGGTTATCTATCAAAATAGATTTCAAACATACACATGCATTTATCATCCATATTAGTTCATATATGTGGTATAGTTTACTTGCTATAAATAATTGAAATCATGAAATCATAATTTTTTCACAAGTAAAAATCCCGATCCATCTTATAACGAAAGTAAGTTGATTTCAATGTTTGTCATCAATTGATTCAATACTATAAGCGTAAATTCAAACTTATGAATAACGAAATTCTAAATTAACTTACCTAGTTTTTGAGACATCCTGCTGCAACATTATATTTTAAAATGATTTGTGATCAACAAAAACTTATTCCCAAACGTTTTTATTCTGGTAAGTTTAACGCAAATCAGGCGCAATACTATATCAAATCATACAAAGGTAAACAAGAAACAAGAACAATTTCCAAAGCAATACCATTGTGGCCGTCCTCCACTCATTCTCCTTCTTTTCTTTAAATTCAAATCTTCGTGAATATAGCAAGTATAGTAATACCCAAATTTTACGTCTACGATGTTTGCGCCACCTAACTGAGGTGGTTATAACTAGGCATGTTTGCGCTGTCTTTTAAATTTTGAGGTTATATCTCGCTTCTCATAATTCTTCACTGCATTTGAAATATTTATATTTTAATGATGAATAATTAATTTTTTAAATATAAATTTTTTGCCCCATTTCGCCCGAAAAAGCTGGCGAAATAGTCTCTTCCTTTATATTATATGAATAAAACACTGTGAACGACGAGAAAAATTGAGACATGCAGACTGTAAAATAATTCTTCAAAATCGAATTCTTGAGTTAAAAAATTATTTTCATGGATTGTTTTCTAATTACTAATATTTTTGGGGTTTCAGAGTTGTTAACTGAGAATGCGCGATGACACAGCGAATTTATCAGTGGTCCTCGAATCCTCGCGAGACTCGGCAGGATATGCAAATGGAAGCTCCCAGAATAAACTCTCAACGCTCAGAAAAAATCCTCTCGAGGTGTAAGTATCTATGATACATTTTTTGTGAATGAGTTTGCTTCAACTACTAATCCTAATTATCACTAGAGTCTAAGTGATCAATACTATTTCAATATTATTCTGTCAGTAAAGTTGGTAAAATCAAAACCGATTTATCATGGCTATTGCGTAGAAACTTTGATTTTGGCGTCTATAATTCTTATCCGCGCGCTCGATCGAAGATAGAAATCAGTTAATATTTCTTTGAGGGTTTCTTGCTCTCATGGTATGAACACGTTCGATGGTCGTGTGTTGGCTGATTCTTATATAAACTATTATCTCCTTGAATAGACGCAAACCTCATCGAGTGCTGATAAAACTTAGTTTCCTGCTTCTCGAAGATCAGAGGAAGGCACTGACTTTTGCGATAAGCCTCAATCATTTCCCGTCATTTTCTGCTTCCAACTTCATCGATTACTGGCTGCGCCCTGTGGCGGCGGCTTCGCCGCACAGTGGGGCAACGAAGGTGTCTTAGGACAAATCAACTTTTAGCCTAAACCGCTGACCCGATTTGCAATTTCTTTTTTCCAATGAGAGAGAATGAAATTTCGCATCGACTCACGGTACGATCTCTTTTGTAACTTCGTTAATATTTTTTTTATATGATAAAAAACATGCATTTTTTTGTATTTTCCAAGGCTGCCATTTTTTCAGGAAATTTATCGCCTAACTGCAAACGATTTTAATTGATGCAGAAACTCATCACAAAAGTTTTCCGATAGCGCTGACTGCATACAATTTTTTTTTAGATTGTTTTAAACAAATTTCTGAACAAAAATTGTTTCTTCTCTATTCGCAATAATAAAATACTTTGAACCTATATTTCCCGAAAGGGGTAGGTGTAAAAGGATGTTGATTTGCGATTAGGAGAAATCCGACATAAGTTATCGATAGTTTATAACAATTTAATAAAAAAATTTCTAATCTGGTCATTTTCCTACAGAAATTTTCCGTTTTTCAGCCGAATTATGAGCTAGTATCTCCACGAAGCTCCTGCTGATTGATAATGTGTTATAAGAAAACAATTACATTTTGTTTAAACAAATTTCATTACCAAATGGAGCATTCGACGATTCTTCTGGAGATAAGTTTCGTTTTTCCTTTAAAATTAATTGTAAATCTTTCACTTATGATTCTATATTATAAACATTGTTATTTTCAATAACAGACACTCATTATTTAAACAGGTTTAATGAACAAATGCATATTCCCATCATTTTTTGATGAATAAATTTCTTAAGTATTGAAAAATGGTCATACAATGTATTTGTTGATTGAATTTGTTCAAAATGGACAATTATTATTGCGAAACACAATTTACATGGCAAAAGACCATTGGATAGAGATTCCTTGTTGTTCGACTAAAGAAACGAAATTTATTTACCGAAAAATGATGGAAATATGCATTTGATTATTAAACCTGGTTGAATAATAAGTGTTTGTTATTGAAAATAACAATATCTATTATATAGAATCATAAGTAGAAGATTCACAATTGATTTTGAAGGGAAAACGAAACTCATCTTTAAAAGAATAGTCAAATGCTCCATTTGTTTATGAAAATTGTTTTAACAAAATGTAATTGATTTCTAATAACATGTTCGAGTTCACCCAATCGTAAATCAACATCCTTCTATACCTACGTCTTTCAGAAAATATAGGTTCAAAGTATTTTATTACTGCGAATAGAGGAGGTATAATTTTTGTACAGAAATTTGTTTATAACCATTTCAAGAAGAAATTTCCTGCAGTCAGCGCTACAGGAAAACTTTTTTGATGAATATCTGCATCAATAAAATCATTTACAGTAAGGCAATAAATTTTTCGAGAAAAGGGCAGCTTCGGAAAGTAAAAAAAAAAGAAATTTCATTTTTTATCATATAAAAAAATTATCAAAAAAGTTGCAAAAGAGATCGGACCGTTAGTCGATGCGAAATTTCATCTTCTTTCATTGAAAAAAAAAGAAATTGCAAATCGGATCAGCGATTGGGGCTAAAAGTTGATGTGTCCAAAGACACTGCTTTTGCCTTACTGCGCCGCCGCGGGGTAAGTCAAAAATTGTTCGTATCAACTCAGAAACGTTCGTGGGCTCATCCACAACAGCTTTGCTAAAGATCATCTCATTATCAAATGCATAAGTCACGATTCTATAAAGGACATACAACAAAAAGTGATTTTTATATATATTCTGATATATAGATGGAAAAATGAGCTTAACTCTAGTATATAAAAAATCTATCCAACTTTCCGAATATTATATCTTGTGATATCCTCAGTATTCAACAAACTTTTATAGAAAAATTTTTAGTTGATAAAAGTTGACTACATTTTGTAGTTCAATTCTGTGCTTCGCTTCCATCCTAATAAATTGCTCAAAATGGGAATAATATTTAAATGAAGCCTATAAGTTAGACGTGTTCCGGAATGGTTGTAGGGAAATTAAGATCCTGAGATGGTTTACGATATCTTTTCCCTGGAGAAGAAAAATTTTATGATTGAAAGTATCGTTAATCACATGTGTCGTTGTTCGTTTGCAAAGTTTAGGTTACAGTCGATCGAGAAACGAGACTTGGAAAGGTAATCAGGCCGTTCTGGTCCCGCGAAGATGCAGGGTTTGCCGATCGCAGTTTTGTTGGGGAACTTTGAAACGGCAATTACGTCCCTAATGGAGCCCCTTCGGGAATTTTCGACCGACTTTCGAACTAGTATCTTCTACCCATCTCCCTTGCAAGGCTCGTGCAATTTTCTTCTGCCACCAGGGGAATCTGTTATATCTCCGAATATAACCTAAATAGAATCCTCCAAAAATCCATCCCTTAGGCTCTATCACCTTTTTAATTTTTATGTTTTAAGCAAATGAACTATCTACAAATACAAATTAATCGAAGTAGGCTGCGAGCTTTAAAAAAGAAGGTATTCGTAGCGTATCAAATTGTTGATAAAGATTTCATTACTTCCCCCCATTTCTCTACTCTTCCTTCTCACTTTCTCTTATTCTCCCACTTCTACAAATTCACCTTCTCCACTCCTAATTGCCTCTTACTCCTCATCACGTAATCACCCTTCAACTCACTTTCAATCTCCTCACTTTTCCCTACTTTCCTACCCTTAATTCTCTGACCTTCCTTCTGCTCATTTCCTCTTATTTTCCCACTTCTACAAATTCACCTTCTCCACTCCTAATTGCCCCTTACTCCTCATCACGCAATTTCCCCTTCCCTCTCCTCACTCTCCTTTTCTCTATCACCCTTCCACTCACTTTCCATCTCCTCACTTTCCCCTACTTTCCTACCCTCAATTCTCCACCCTTCCTTCTTCTCATTTCCTCTTATTCTCCTACTTCTACAAATTCACCTTCTCTACTCCTAATTGCCTCTTACTCCTCATCACCCAATTTCCCTTTCCCTCTACTCGCTCACCTTTTCTCTATCCCCTTATACTTAGTTCCCATCTCCCCACTTTTCCATACTTTCCTCCCCTCATTTTTCCACCCTCCCTTCTTCTCACTTCCTCTTATTCTTCCACTTCTACAAATTTGCGTTCTCCACTCCCAATTGCCTCTTACTCCTCATCTAGTAATTTCCTTTTTCCTCTTCTCACTTATCTTTTCTATATCACCCTTCCACTCCCTTCCCATCCCCTCACTTTCCGCTACTTTCCTTCCCGAAATTTTTCCCAATTCCGACTCCTCTCGCTTTCCCTCCTCTCCATCTCTCTATCCCTCTACTCCTCATCCTTTCCCAATTCTCTTTTTCAATACGATGGACCGACAAACAGTAAGGAAGGAATGTTCAAAATCACCTACAGGTCATAAATCTTAACCATATAAAACAAAATTTAGCCAGAAATGTTTGTGAATGAATTTCAAAGAGACTCACGAAGCAAAATTTTTCAAAGTTATTTGTTTGAACAAATAGTTCAAACAATTATTGCTAAATTAGCAATATAATGCAAAACAACATAAACCATTAACCCATAAACCACAAATTCATAGACCCCAAACCCATAAACCCTAAACCGATGAAACCCGATCCTATAGACCTTAAACGGGCCATCATCTTTTCCCCTTAATCTACGTGAGTTGTCTTCCCCTTCCAGTGGACGCAACCCCTCAGCTGCTTCCAGAATGATCTCCGTACGACTCCTCCTACGATTTTTGGTCCCTTGCGAGACAATGCCCTCCACAAATATTCCCCTAATGGTATAATCTAATAATCACACTCCCTTTTGAAATTAGAGAAGCAGGACAACTTTAAATTATTTTATAAAAATTTTATAAAGAGGGCACAGTTTTTCATCATCTCAAAGATGATGAAAAGCTTATCAACTGAAGAAGAAAATTAGAGAATCTAAAAAAATAATCGAATATAAGTTTTCTATTAACAAACATCAGAAGTCAAAATAGTACAGTCAATCCGTCACAAAAAGTCCATTTTTGGGAAAGAATACCATAAAACTTTTTTTTGCGAAAATCGCTAAAAAAGCATTAAAAAGCTTAGCCTGAAAAATGCGGGATCGTTCGGGGGCGGGTTATTGAGAAAACTCAAAAAGTTTTCGGAATTGGTATATTTCGGAAATGGCAGGTTCTTGGGAAAATTTGAAAAAGCAAAAAATGTAAGGGGCAATGTTTCCTACAATTTTCCTCATAAGGTCGACATGCTGCGATAAAAAGTGCAATTGATAGATGGCGCTAAAGTACCAAAAAAGCGTATTTCCCATGTTGCACACTCAAGAACAATTATTAACACATTTTTGTACAGCTCGTTTGATATAAATTTTTAAAAACCTTTCTAACTCACGTTCAATAATGAAGTCATTTGAGATTTGGAAAAAATTAAAACTAATGAATAATAACAATTGATCATGATTAGCCATAATTTGAAAGTCCTACGCCCTCGTCGGAAACAATGGGAAATCTTCGGTGGCAGGTTTGTCACGCTATAACTCGTGAACGGTAAGTCAAACAGGAGAAGTTATTATATGAATTTTGCAGGTTTTTTCAGACAAACGAATTTCTCATTGACAGTTTTGCAATAAAATTTTTTTTTCTGTGCCAGAAAGCGAGAAAACGCTGTTTTTGTACTCAAGCGCCATCTATTAACTGCAATTTTCATCGCAGCGTGTCTATCCAATGAGAAAAATAGTAGAAAACATTGACCCCAACATTTCTTGTTCTTACCAATTTTTCCGCGAAAAAATGTTTTATGGTATTTTTTTTCCTCAAAACTTGACAGACTGACTGTACTAAGAGGGTCAAGGGCTTTTTTCTTAATTATTTTGAGTCGATGAAAATACGTAAAACTTATAAATTGAAGAATGAATGAATAAGGGATTCCATTCCTAAGCATTCATTACAAAGAAGAGAATATACAATTTTCAAACATCAAATCTGGAATTTTAGAATTTCTAACGTTCTCGATTTGGAATAATTCAAACTTTTATCATTCTAAAATAGTATAAAAATCTTCATTTTTGACCTTCTGTATTTCGAACTGGTTCAAATCCAAATTGGGAGAGTTTGAATGCTCATCTGAAAATGAATAAATTTCAATTACTTTCCATACGGAATGATCTTTTTTAAAGGTTCGAATGGGAAATTGTTTAATTTTAAACATTTCATCAATTTTAGATTTTAATTGTCCTAGTATCTCATTTTCTCTTCAAAATAATTCAATTTTGAACGTTTTCCATTCAAGTTTCATTCCGGATCATTATCTTCTAATCTTAAATTTTCTTTATTCTTAAAATTTGTTGATATTACATTAGTGGATACCGGAAGTCTCTGATTTAAAATATTTAGAACTTCATTACTTCATGGTTCATTAAAAATTTTGAGATTTCGAAAAAGTTTTTGGTCCGATTTCTTAAATTTCAAATTTTTTTCAAATTTGAACTCGCTTTATTTGAAAAAGTCTCATTTAGAGAATTATAATATTAAATTATTTGATTTTGTACGCTCCGAATCGAAAATAACATATACACAATTTCAATTCCTATCATTTTGAAATTATATATTCTCTTTTAAAAAATGTTCAATTTCAGATTGTTTAAATTTAGAAATAAGAAATATACTTAGAAATAATTCATTTTGCATTTCCCTCGACTAGAATTCATTCAATTTAGAATTCTCCTGATTTAAAATTATTCAACTGAGAGTAGTTGCAGTTTGAAATTTATCTGAAACTATTCAAATCTACACATTGGAAATTTTCAAGCATTCCAAACTGTTCTTTTTGGAAGATTCCTGATTCCAAATGATGAGAATTTAAATATTTTTTAATGGAAAGCGTACTATTTTCCAAATTTTTAACCTGATATCAAATTTGGAAGTTTAGTAATTAGGAGGACTTGCCCTTGCAGCTTCCGCTTCTTTACTTCTGTTTTTTTTATTTTTCAAATCAGTTCGTTTAAATTATTGAAACTTTAGAAACTCATTTTTGGATTGTTCAATACCAGTTGAAACCAAAGCTTAAATGATTTATCAATAGTATGAAATGTTTCCAAATCCAATATTTTGAAAATTAAAACTGTTTTATTGGAACTATTTTGCATCAGAAGTTATCAGAATTATAACTATTGCAATTTTACTTTCTCCCAATAGAATGATTCCTAATTGAGATTTGAATATTTTCAGAATAAATATCCGAAAATTTACATCTGCAACTTTTCTCAGCTAGATAATTTCAAATTGAGAGAATTTTAGATGGAATGAGTTATAATCGATAGGGTTGAAAAATGAATTATTTCGAAGTATACCTCTGATTTTTAAATTTAAAGGGACTAAAATTGAACAATTCTGAAGAGATTATATAATTTCGAAATAATAGAAATTGAAATTATGTCATATTTCATATTACAATTATGGAAATAAGACTTTTTCAAATGAAGTATGTTCAAATTATTTTGAATTTATGGAGTGTTCAAACACAAACAATTTTCAGCTCGAAGCGTTCAAAGTTCGAAAATATAGCAATTAGATCAAAATTATTTCATTTTTGAATTGGAGAAATTGGACTGAAAATTTGTCAAAATCTAAAAATTTCGAATGAACTTTAGGGTTATGAAGTTTTTAATAATTCTAAAGTAGGAACTTCCTGTACCCAATAATTTGATATAAAAAGTTATTTGAAAAAACAACCGCATTATAAATCACTGAATTGGAATAATTCTTGAATGACAAACGTTCAAAATTGAATAATTCTAGAATGCCCAATTCATTTTGATAATAAAAATTTAATAACTAATTTTAAATAAAAATCATGTATAAGTGGAAACCCGAGATGGATGTAATGGGTATACGTAGAGAATAAAATGAATTGAATGAAAATCATGTTAATTATTAATGGATGAAATTCTTCTGGATCTTTTTCAATTCAATGGAATTGTAGAAGGAGATAAAATTATTATTAGAAAACTTATATTCGATAATTTACTTCGATTCTCTAATTTTCTTCTTCAGTTGATAAGTTTTTCATATTTTTGTCGACTCAAAATAATTAGAAAAAAAGCCCTTGACCGTTGCGACTTCTGATGTTTTTTCAATAAAGAGTAATCAAGTTTAAACGATATACTACAATTACAGTTAGGGTTTGTTAATTTGAAGCCTGACTGGATACTTTAAACTTCTCAGTTTTTCATAAAAAAAGTCAGAAGTATCTTTTGATGAGGGTAATTTATGTCGGAAGCCAAAGTTCGTTGAGAGTCAAATATGCTCCAATTTGAACGTGCAAGATGGTAGACTCGATTGTTTTCGGATCATTTATTCCATACTTCTAGGGCGGATGACTACTCGTACGAAGTTTCTAAATAATATTGTCGAGATAAAGTACAGTTAATTAACAGTAAGGACTTTATAGTCCTTATCAGCAATCTTAAAAAAAATATTTCCTTCGAAACTTTTCGAGGCGAAATGCTGTATAATTCAATAGTTATTTTTAGATTCTACAGACTCATCCTATTTCTAATATGAGATACAAGATTAAAAATACAAAACTTCAAATCGATAAAGCAGCAAAAGATATGTTGATCAGGAATATGAAAAATATAATTCTGAATTTGAAGCTCTTAATTTATAAGTTTTAGATATGAGAGTTGATGGAATAATTAGTAAGAAAAAAAATTATTAACTGAAAAAATCACAGGAAAAAGAAATGTAAGATAAAAATATTCTTAAAAATTTAATACAAGATACAAGAAACATTTACACAATAAATCTCCAAGTAGCAAAAATAACCTGACTATTAAATCCATAGATTTTCCGAATAATTTATTTGTTCAAACAGATTAATTCAAAACAACTCAATCACTACTAAGAACACATTTTTCTATATTCAATGATATTTAAAAATAGTTCTATAAAAATACAATTTATCATGAACACAAAATTAATCTAGAATAAAGAATTCGTTTCAACAAATTTTTTTTCCAAAACTAATGCTAACTTGAAATTAGCGCACGAAAAAACAGTCAAGTTATTATAACAAATTGTTCAAACAAATTGTTTGCGCAAAACTAATGTCAAATTGAGAACAAGCGGTGCCTCAAACTCCTTAAATTCTTTATGGTTTGTATAGTTTATGACCGGAAATCTCATAATCACGCCATATTTTGTTAAAAAAGTTTAAGCAAATTATTTTTGAAAATTCAGCTTCGTCGGTCTCTTCGAAATTCGATTAAAAAAGAATTTACCTGCGACAAGTCTCCTTTGCGTCATGTTTTTTTGTTTGTTTCAAACATATTAATTTAATAAATGTGACGCGATCTGAAGAAAGACCCCTAAGCGGCCAAACGTAATTTTAGAGGAGAAGCAGGAGCAGTGGCGAAGGGCCGATAGGACTCTCCCGAACGACAATGTTTAAACGCTTGTACTGAATAAATTATTATTGATGGAA
>WSXT02116761.1:0-11052 GCA_011762715.2 Neuroterus valhalla | reverse complement strand
ATTATTTACGGCGAGTTTAATGTGAAAAAACATGGTTTTTTCAATTCAAAAAAAGTCAGTTTTTATTTATTTACTAGAAAATTAACAGCCCGAGAGAAAAACTGTAAGCGGAGAATCAAGTTCATTTTTTAAGAGCTATCTAACTATATAATTGGTTTTTTCAAATTCGGAATTTCACTTTTGATACATTTTGTGACAGCGTGGACAATAATTGTACTCGTCTTCGAGCGCCTGTCGCCTTCTTGTCCAGAACTCCTCAATTTTCAACAAAAGTTATGTATCAACAATCGGGTAACGCTGACAACATTCTTCACATTTCATTGTTTAAATTGTAGGCGATATCGGCCACTCTTGTCATTTTATAGATAGTGTAGTTTTTTGCTTCACAAATATTATCACAATAAGCCGGCAAAGTCTAGAAATGTCAACCCAGAAAGATGCTGACTTTTAAAACCACAAGACAAATTTTCCACGAAAAAGTTAAATTTGCAACCCGAAAATTTCGATTCAGAACAAATAGCTCATTTTCAACCAAATTGTTAAAACTTCAATGAAACAGATCCATTTTAACCAAATAGTTAAGTTTTCAACCGAAAAACTCAATTTTTAACAACAAAAAAACTTATTTTTGATCGAAAAGAAAACATATTCCAACCAAATAGTAGAATTTTTAACCAGAAGGTTTACTTTTGACCAAATTGTTGAATTTTCGACTAAACATTACAAATTATCAACAAACCATTCAAGTTTTTAACCTAAAAATGTAAATGTTCAAGAAAGGAAGGTCCTTATTAACCAAAGAGTCGAATTTCTCTACCAAAGTTATTAAATCATCAACTAATAAGATTTTGGGCCCAGAAGAAAACAGATTTCACCCTAATTGGATTTAAAACTGGAAATTTACAATTTTAGCTAACAAAACGACATTTCTGCTAAAAAAAGACAGATTTTCCACAAAAGTTAAAGATCAACCCAGGAAGTTGTTGACTTTCAAAGCCAGAAGACAAATTTTCCACGAAACAGTTAAATTTGCAACCTCAAAATATTGATTTTGAACAAATAGCTCAATTTCAACCATATTGTTAGACCTTCAACAAAACAGATCCTTCTTATGTGCTTGAAGTTCTGAACGTTCAAATGAATGAAACTTCATTCTCATGTCCTTGTAAACCATAAATAGTGCCTCAATATTTATTCATTTCAATTGAAAATAGTAAATTACAAAAGAAAATACAAATGCAATATTTATAAATTGTAGTTGTAACAATATTTGTAAATAAAATAGAATTGCGAAAAAATGTTTCGTTCACCTGAAAGTTCAGAACTTCCAGAACATTCCTTCCTAACCGAATAGTTAAGGTTTCAAGAAGAAAACTGAATTTCTAACAAAAAAAAAAACTTATTTTCGATCGAAAAGAAAACATATTCCAACTAAATAGTTCAATTCCCAACCAAAAAGAAGATATTTCTACGAAACAGTTTTTTCAGTGAGATGCATATCGCACAGAAGTTGAATATTCAACTCGTAAAGATTTTTCGGTTAAGAAAAGAGGAAATGTAAACCTTTTGTTGACTTTTCAATCCAAAAAATGACGAATTTTGTACGAAACATTTGAATTTTGAACTCACCGAGGATATTGTTTTTCAGCAAAAAGCTAATTTTCAATCAAAGTCTTGAATATTCAACAAAACAGATATATATTTTTTAACCACACAGTTGAATTTTCATCAAAAATGCTGAATTTTCTACCAAAGAAACAAATTTTTTAGGAGAAGTTGATTTTTCTACAGAAGAATCAGATTTTCAACCAAAAAGAATGACATTTCAAAAAAATTGGCGAAGATACAACTAAGAATAGTTAAATTTATTGCCAAGCTTATAAACAAATAAAATTACCTATTTTTATTAACACCATTAAATAGAGCAGGTCCAAATTAGGCCCAAGAACGATTGTTCGTTTTTAAAAACAATCATATGTTGGAACATTCCGATCGGGAATGATGCGAACATGTTTTTTTTCAATAAATCTTCGTACAGCAATGTATGGATCTTTTAAAATTCAGGCTGTTTTGACTGTTATTGGTACATACTTTATTCAAAACGAACAGGAAATAAAAAATTTACGAAAGCATAAATTAATTTCTTTTTTATTCCAATTTAGAAATAAAAAATCACTTCTGGAAGTCTTATCTCCTATAAACTATGCAAAAAACTTACACACTAGAAGATTAATAAAGACTTGAATCTTTTTTTTCATTTTAGAGTGAATTTTGTGCACTTTAATTCTTGTTCAAGAAAAAAATTAGAGGCTGCTAATTTTTTCCGTTACACTTACTGATCTCCATTTTTTCGCATGCCGAGATAACTCCAAGATTTTAGCTGAATCACTTTTCACCCCTTGTTTTCCTGTGCAATAGCGGACCACTGTCAGTGTCAAACGTAGAAGAATGAAAGGGTGAGTTGTCCGATCCTCAATTTCAGAAATAAGTATAATTGTCAGGCTCACGGAAATAGAATTGTCTCAATTGAATGCATAATAATTTTGTACAAGAATTCGGAAAATAAAACTATTTTTGTGAACCTAACAATTGAAGTTTATTGTAAATAATGATGCACCAACACCCTTTTTTCCTCTACATGGAGAAAATAGGCTACCCACAGAAATTCTCAATTCTATGCAGCAAACCATTGTGTCGAGAAGGGAAAGAAAATGAAGAAATTTAACGAAGGAGACCACTAAGCGTATAGCATTCAAAATTGTATCATTTTTAAGTGTGAGCCATTAAAATTAAACAATTTTAATTTTAGAATTTTCAAACACGGATTTGAAGTACAAAAATATATTATATTCAACATATCTGTAGAATTTGAAACTTTAAAAATAACATCGAGGTACATAACGAATTTTCACATCCAGGTCAATTAAAATTCGACAGATTAAAAATAAAGCATTGCCAATTGTTCCATTAGGACTTCCAATTTAAAAGTTACAATAGCTATTTAAATTTTTTAGATTTTTAGAGGTCTTGAATTAAATTATTGAACTATTAAGGCTTTCAATTGGGCATTTCACAACATAAGGCGCCATTTATTTGAAACACTGAAACTCGCTATTTTTTGTAATTTTAGGTTTAGTCTATTTGATTCTAAATTTAGCAAATTCACAATCATTTAAGAAGAAAAAGATTTTAATTTTTCATTTAGAACACGTACAATTTGATTTTGAAGTACACAAAAATCAACACTATTGGAGCTCTTAATTTTGAATAAATTTGTTGAATTTGCAAGAGTTACAAAAAATTGTCCAATTTCAATTATGATAAAGAAGACGTGGCTAATCTAGAGATGCAGCAGTTTATACCTAATGATGCTATGAAAAACAATCTAATGATGGAAGGATGAAAATAAATGAAAAGTGTATTGCAATCTAAACTTTGTTCGCTGAAATTTTCTCCAGTTATTGACAGTGAATAAAAACTCTCTGATTCAAAATGACGTATAAGCGATTCTAGACTTTGCCGGATTATTGTGATAATATTTGTGAAGCAAAAAACTACACTATCTATAAAATGACAAGAGTGGCCGATATCGCCTACTATTTAATCAATGAAAAGTGAAGAATTTTATCAGCGTTACCCGATTGTTGATATATAATAGCGCAACTATTAATGTGAAACCTGTATAATCAAAACATTCACACGCATGTCTTTTAAGATTCAACTTCTGAGAAAAATATCGATATCATTTCTATTTTCTACAACTAATATAATTGGCTACCGAAATGTTTGTGTTAAACTTTTGAAATTTCCGTTATTCTGAATAGGAACACAAAGAAAATTCATATTAAGACCCAACATTTGGGTATTTAACCATAAAACAATAATCTAGATATCAAGGTGTAATATCGTGATATTAAAATTCAATATTCAGATATTAAGGCGTGATACATCATGATATTGAATTTTAATATCAAGACATTACACTTTTACATCTAGATCATTGTCCTCCACAAGAAAAACCACACCTCATTTAGATTCGAATGTTGAAACTTAATTGAGAAGCAGTATTGTTCAGATCAAATATCTCAAATTAACTTGTTGAACAAAAGAAAATTACATGAAGTTCCTCCGGCAAAGGTTGAAGTGAAACACAAAAAATGAGAGACAGAAAAACTACGCCTAGCTTTTTTTCGTGTATGGTTGAAAATCCAGTATTGCGTCTCGATATCCATTTTACTCTATGAAGTATCTTGATCCAGGATATATACCCGATTCGCTTCTTCCGTTATATATAACGAAATGAACGAATCGTGTATAAACTTTCATTTTGATGACATCTAAGCCCGCTAAGCCTAAACCAAAAGAAACTCGATAATTTCACCGTTTAATATTACCTATGTGCTCATTTTAGCAATACAAACTGGTTTTTTTATGTACCAAGTCTAGTTCCTTTATCACGTCTTATTTGTTCACGATGGTGATTCTTCTGGACTTATAAAGTTGGTCCATTGTTATCGTATCAGTGTCACCTCCCATGAAATAGTTTGATTAATTCAACTGAATCTTCGTTGAAAAATAGGAGTGCGCCATCAGGATATCCCTGATATGATAAATCAGGGATGTATGTTTTTAATATACATGCAGGCTGTGGAGAAGAAGGATACATTATTTTGAAATATGAATGTACAGAAGAAGGCAGCACGGATAAAGAAAATGACCTGCTTTCTTTCTAAAAGAAGTTCCAAATTTAAATCAAAACCTCTTGTATGCTTTCTCGTTTTTGAGTGATTCTCACTTCTATTTCATTAATTCAGGGTGGCGCTTATTTGGCGGAGGATTCCCAATTCCCAGACATTTCCCGGCTTTGCCTGGTCAATTTTTACCATTTTCCCGGTCAATTAAAAGTACCACATTTATGTTTTTCGCAAATCGCAAACATTGATTCCTATTTATTCCGTTGATTATGAACATCCTTTAATACAACAGATCAAATATTGCAACATAAATAAATTTTGAAAAAGAATACTCACCACGAAAAAAACTAGTTTTTTTACAAAAATTGCAACAATTAAACTTACGAATGATAAAAATCAATTCGCAATAACAAAAAAAAAACGGATTTCCAACAAAATTTTTCATTTTTCAACGAAAGTTATGAATTTTTACATAATACTATAAATCTTTAACTGGAACAGTTAAATTTCAAACCAAGAAGAAGAATTTTCAACTAAGATTATAAACATTTAACGAGATCACTTCAAATTTGCACCATGAAGGTGAATGTCTAAACAGAAAGAAAAATTTCCAAATAGAAAGAATAATGTCCTACCAAAAGATACAATTATTCAATAAAATAGTTAAAAAAAAACAATGTCATACCAAACATAGAGTTTTTAAATAAAACAAACAATCTTCAACTGAAAAAGTTGACTTCTCAAACAGATAAATCAGTTTTTACGAAACAAGATAAATTGTCAACCGAAATTTGAATGCCTAAATTTTCAAATCAAAAAAACATTTATGTTCAAGTTTCAGTTTGAAAAATTACTCATAACACCCTTCAGCACATCAGATCAAACATTGAAAAATAAATCAATTTTGACAAGTCTACTCAAATTTTCAACGAAAAAATTTTCTTTTTTTCTACAAAAAATGGAACAGTTAAACTTCCAATTAAATGGAATCAATTTACGATAATAAAAAGAACGGATTTCTAACAAAACAGTTCATTTTTCAACCAATGCGATGAATTTTCGAATAGAAAGAATCTTTTTCGAATTTTTAACTCAAAAAATAATTATTTCTAACGAAAAATGGAACAGTAACATTTTTAGTTTAGAAAATCAATTTCAAACCAAGCATAAAATTTGTATACTAAAACAGAGATTCTTCAACTGAAACGAATGAATTTCTAATTAAAACTATGAAATTTTCAATTGGAATATGTTGAATTTTCATTTGAACAAAAATTGTTTAAAACAAGAAAAACCTATTAACTAAACCAACAAACAAAAAACTAACTTCTAAACTAATTCAAACATTTGTACAAAAAATGATAAAGAATCAAATGAAATTGTAAATGTTTGACTGAAGTAGTTGCATTTTAAACCAGAGAGACGAATTTTTATTTGAATGGTTTGACAACAAATTAATTTTTAACAAAATGGTTGAAATTTGAACTATAAAAATAAAAACTTTCAAACAAAATGGAATAGTGACATTTTTGGTTCAAAAAATTAATTTAAAATACCAAACATAAGAGTTTTAAACTAGATGAACGTTCGACTAGAATGAAAAATGTTTGACTGTATAACTTGAATTGTTAACCGTTCAGAAGAATTTTTCAAGAAGAATATAAACTTCCTAAGAAAAAGATAATTTTCTATAAAAAATCGATTTTTCAACAAAATATGTGAAGTTTCAACGGAATAATTGAATTTAAAATTTCAATTAAAAAAAAAAAACAATGTTCGCCGAAATCGATCGAAATCCGAAATACCTTATTCCATCAAAAATGAAAGAGTTAAATTTTCAGTTGAAGAAATGGATTTTAAAACAAACTGATGAATTTTCAGGCATAATGATGAATCTTCAACGGGAATAGATCTAGTTTAGGCAAAAAGATAAATTTTTAACCATAAAGAATATTTCCTGCAGAAAGGCAAATTTGTCACTAATTATATAAATGCTCGAAGAAATAGTTTAATTTTCAAATTAAAAAATCAATGTTCAACTAAATACTTGAATTTTCAAAAAAAAAAAAGAAGGATTGATTTTTAACAAAGTAGTTACAATTCCAACCAGAGGTGAATTTTAAATCGGAAGAATACAACTTCAATCAAAAAATTTTATGGTCAATTCTATTTTATTTTTATTTGAATTTTAAACAAGAAGGTGATTTTTTAACTATAAGATCAATGTAAACAAGTTTTGTATCATAATTCAGAAATATTTCTTCTTTGGAATACTACTTCTACTTTAGATTGCTTGAAATACTTTCTTTATTTAAAATTAAGAAAAGTGAACTTAAAAATTGTGACGAATTTTGAATTGGAGGAAACCATTTTTTTAAATTCCTCTCTTGTAAATCCGAATTATAATTAGTTTGAAAAGTTCCCGTTCCATGAAATAAATTCCCTGTTCAAAGTGAAACTGTACTTCTTCATTGAAACTTCCTGCCCTACAATAAAAACTATACTGAAATTCCCTGCCCCAAGTCATTTAAATGAGGAAAAGCAAATAAAACGTGATGAATACATTGTTCTTTAAAAATTGATGTAATAATTTATTCTTCCTATATGTTTGGGCTATCATCGATTCGATTATCAAATTTGAGTCAGCTCAAAAAATCTCAAAGAGCAACAAATTTGCAAAACGTTTTTTCATAATAAATAGAAATGAAGATTCTTCCTCTCATGAAGTATATGCAGACGTATTTAAATATTTTGAAAATCAGATTAAAGGAACGTTACATTCTTCAAATCAAATATATTTTTGATTCATAAAAAGAAGGGGTCATTTCTCCTATTTTTTTGGTAGAATTTCTAATAGTCTAGGTTGAGTCAAGTAAATTCTGGGTTTTTTATTATATTCCCGGTCATTTCCCGTTTTTTCCCCGGTCAATAAAATTTCGGTCGTTCTTCGGTTTCCCGGTCAAGTCTCCACCCTGCAAAACTAGGACATAAGAAATTTAATCGAGCGTTGACATGCAGGCAAAGATTTCAATTTTCAATTGACATCTCGGATTCCCTGTTCTCTCTGTTAAAATTGAAACATTGTCTTCAGGATTAAATTAAATGATCCAAAGCGATGGGAACATAAGCGTTCACGCAAAGGTGATGGCTGATAGGGGCAAATAAAAGAAGGAGAAAGCAAAAGAGGAAGAGCGACAAGCTTCGGATAATACCGACATTATCGTTTTATGACATGTTTAATAGCTTATTATATTATTATAATGAAACGACCGCTTCCTGCACATAAAACCAGATCGTTAAGAAAATGAAAAAATCCCAAGTGATAAGTATCCGGAATGTTGGATAATCTCATTCAGTGTTTAGGAAAAATGCAACTAAAAAAAAGAAGAAATGTATCAGTGAAAATACTTCAATTTTCATAGGAGTCCATTATCGAGATTTATCAGATTGTTTTCGAAAAAATATAAAACAAGAGATCCATATGAAATGATAAGGAGGTCAATGATCGGGAATACAGAGAGATGCCTTAAGACGCTGATCTTTAATCCACTTTCGAGCCTAGGACAGGTTTTCGATTTTTCAGTGAATAATCGCGCTACAGGGTAGGATTCAGGCAGAAGTATCAGCCGACAGGGAAGAAATTGCAATGGCAAACTACAGACTATGTAAGATTGTAGATATGCACCAGAGGAAGAACCGTTACTCAACCTTAGGGTTTAAGGTTCGTCTCGCTTAGTGCCTCTGGCTTATTCGTAATTGTATGTGTCATGTGTCAAGTTTGGCTGCATTCGATATGTGCAACTTGAACTATTACGTTATTACATTATTACGGCACATGGAATTTTAATGCACGACATGAATAATCTAAATTCTGATCCCCGTAAAGTATATCTCATTTCTTCAAGTTTACATATTCAGTCATATTTGTCTGAATCATATATTTTTATTATATGAAATTATTCGAACACCTATCCCTGCTTCCTTCTCTTACACATCCTTTGCTCAAAATCTCCCACTTCAATTCCACTTTTTTATCTTTCCATATCAATCCCACATTTTTCAGTAGTTCAACGAGGCTGGAAGCTGAACTCAAAAGGGACTTGGCTTAATATAATAATAACAATGACACTCAATTCTAGTATTCAGAAGGCTTGAATTTTTTACATAGTGGAGAGTGGACGTGGCTGAAGTTTCCAACGTTTACAAAAACCGAATTTCGGAAAAAAAATTTTGCGCGGTACCTAAGATTTTTTTTTGTTGAAATAATTCGATTTTATATTCGGAGGTCCCCTAAAAAGTTTGACCCCCCTTGGACTTCCGGAACACACCCCAGATCAACCCCTTAAAAAAGAAAAGAACATTAAAAATGTGCTAACTTCCGGACCTAAAACGTTACTGATGAAATTCAGATAATTGGCAGCTGAAGAAACTCTGTAAAGATATCAACCCTCTAGCTTCTCCGGATCACCCCTTCATCCTACCCTAAATAATTGATAAAGCATTAAAAATCCCCAGATTCCCGGACCAAGAATTTTGTGACGCGCAATGCTTCCATTTGATGCCTGAAGATAAAAAAGAAAGTTCCGACCCCCCAGCTGTTCCCAAACATCCTCGTTTTCTACCCCTAAGATACAACAAAATGAGGAAAAAAAATGCCCGAATTCCCAGACATAAAATTTTATAAATGAAAATATTTCCGTCTGATGTTTCAAGATACTGGAAAAAGTTTGATCTCCCTATCTCTTCAGGAACACCCCTGTTTTCTACCCCTAAGATAAAAAAAATAAAAATCAATAAAAAAATGCCCAATTTCTCAGACCTAAAATTTTCTGTTCTGACAAAAGTTCCGTTTATTTTTTTCAGATACCGAAATAAGATTTATCCCCCTGGCTCTTCCGAAACGCTCCCGGTGCCTACCCCTAAGATTTAAAAAAACTAAAATGTGCCCGAATTCGCGGACCTAAAATTTTATGTTTGAAAATAGTTCTGTTTATGTTCTCAGATACCCAGGAAAGTTCCATTCCCTAGCTCTTCCAGAACACCCCCTTTTTCTACCCCTAAGACAAAAAAAATCGAAAACACACTAAAAAAATACCAGACCTGAAATTTTACAATTGGAAATAGTTTCGTTCAATGTTTCTATGCACCCAAACAAGTTTTTTCCCCCAACTATTCCAGGACATCTTTTTTTTCTACCCCTTAGATCCAAAACCTCAGAAATACACTAAAAAAGGCCAGACCGGATGTTTCATAATTAAAATAGTTTTTCAAAGGATTTTTTTTATTCGAAAGGGTAGGGAACGGGGATGATCCAGAAGAGCTAGGGGGCGCAACTTTTTTGTACATCTAAAAACATTGAACGGAATCATTTCCAATCAAAAAATTTTAAGGTCTGGGAATTCAGGCATTTTTTTGGTTGATTCTTCATTTTTTTGGATCTTTAGGGCAGAAAACGGAAGTGTTCCGAAAGAGCCAGAGGGGTGAAACTTGTTTCTGTATCTGAGAACGATTAACGAAAATATTTTCAGTTATAAAATTTCAGGTCAGGCATATTTTTAGAGACTTTTTTTTCTTAGGGTAGAAAACGGGGGTGTTTCGGAAGAGCCAGAGGGATGAAATTTCAGGGTGGCCGCTTTTTCCAATGAGGAAAATTCCCGGTCATTTCCCAATCATCAAAAAATTTTTCCCGGTCATCAGAAAAATGGGTTTCAGTAAAGGATAGTTATTGCTTTTAGGCGTTTCAAAATATCTGTTTATTTGATATTACATACAAACAAGGAAATTCTTAACCTAACTCTGGGTTAAAATACTTTAGTTGCCTAATATTCAACCTCTTGTAATTATTGTTTTCAGAGAGAGCCTTAACATGTTTCTAAAAGCAGCATCGAAATATCATGAAATGTCAGGAAGAATACAAAAATTTTTGGGTTTGTACATAACAGAAATATTGAATGTTGAACTTACACACCCAGTGACTAAATTATAACTTTACAACAGGAAATCGTTTTGTAAACAAAACGAGTTCGCAGGGTTTTGACGTAATATTTTTATCACCATTATTATTATTATTATTATTATTATTATACCATTAAGCCAAATCCCTTTTGGGGTAAGCGTAACTCGTTTACGCTTTATCATTGTAAACAAATTATTATTGGTTAAGTTGCACACTGAGGGGGTCACAGTCTCCTGCAGGAATCTGTTAGAAATTCTTACAAACTGCTCAAATAAGAGTTAGTTAGACTAGTTTAGAATAATTTAGTTTCATCAAAGAAAAATCTGAAATTAGAAGAAAAACTCCCAAGTGTAAGGACCAAAAAATAAGGATTCTCAATAAAACAAACAATTTAACAAATTA
>WSXT02116750.1:0-11052 GCA_011762715.2 Neuroterus valhalla | reverse complement strand
GTTCAATTTTGATCGCGTGATGTTGGCAGCGGGTTTGAAATGCAATGCTAAATAATAGGGCACAGTTATACCACAATAAAAACACCAAACCTCGCTCTTGTTCAACCTTAATAATTAGACAGACTCCTTGGCAACCATATCATTATAATGTCAATTCTTTCCTATCTCACCTCATGCTATTCTATTCCATCCTAACCTATCTGATCCCATACTACCCTATTCTATCCTATTATTTGTATCTTCTATTATTTAGGTTCAGATTAATCATGAATTAATAATGTCTAATTTTCTATTATACTGAATTAATACATCGGATTTTTTCCCTTCAATATAAGAAGGATATTTTCCCTAATGATTAAATCTAAAATATTTGTAGCTATAATTTATGTGGAAGGAATGTGAGCTAGTTAGTTGATCTAGATTTCAATGCAATTCTGCATTTTTATTAGTTTTGATATGTTTTACCTACCTATTCCGTTGACTTTTCAATTGCTAGAAGTACTTCATACCTACTACCCTTCTTCTAATAAATCCGCTCTTCCACCTCTTGAAAATTCACAAGTCTCCAAAGTGAATTGTGGGTTAAAAACATTTCGAAGTACAATGGGAATGTGTAAAAATGGAATCGAAAATTTGTTTGTGTATTGAAATTCAATATTTGTCACAAGGTGTTCCCACTGTTTTTGTCGACTCGGGATATCCAAATTCATCGACACTGTCATAGCTAGCAGTATTGAAAATTTTTGAGAGAGTTAGCTATTATTATTGTTCCGAATCTTTGGTATAAGCGTTTTTTATCTCCGATAATGCTTCAGCTTCAGAAATCCCTTTGAATACAATTGCGATCATATTCTGGATTAGAAATACCTAAAGAAGTATTTGTTTCTCCAGAAGTTCAAAAGAATAATATTTGGCAATTATTTTAGATAGGGTGCTAACAGCTTTGATTTTAGTGATAAAATTAAGTAACTCTAGTTCGAAAAATTGTATTCAATGAGCAAATAAAAAAAGAAAATATGATTTTATGAAAATTTCTTACAATAATTAGGTCAATATTCATGGATAGTCGGATTTCTTACAATTACTATATCCTACCATGCAAGGTATACAAGGGGTAATAGATTTGTTTAAACGAATGTATCTGTCTGTCTGTCTGTCTGTATGTATGTATGTGTGCATGTGTGTATGAATGTATGTATATATGTATGTATGTATGTATGTATACAAGAATAATCAATTGAAAGAAAATGTTTCATGTTTATTTAAAACCTAATGAGAAATTAGTCCGAACTGTCAAATTTGTGGCTATGGAACTGCTCAACTCCGCTGCGCTCACTGCGCCTCTCTTTCTACCCCTGGGACCCGCTCATTATTTCCGGAATTCTTGGAATGATAATATCTTCTAGATTTATGAAATATGTGAGTAAGATTATATTTGGAAAATCACATTCTATTATTTAATATCGTAGCTATATGACATCAATAATTGAGAACTGGAGTAGAAGAGTAGAGAAAAGTTTAAGCTGATTGTAAGTTCGACAGTTTAATAGGGATTTAATGACTTGTGAAAGATTATGGGTTCTGCTACTATTCCAAAACGCTTCATGCATTGGTTAGAAGGAATATTGAATTATATCATCTTAAACTAATCAGTATCCTTATCAGTTTCCGATTAACTAATATGGAATACAAAATAAAAAGAACTGTAGTATTTTTTCAAATCAGAATTCGGGAATCCCAATAAATATAGCTGATACAATTAATCAAGGGACAAAAATCAGCTGACTCCTCAATTTTTAACGGATCAGAGCTTTTTTTTTTAATACTCACGAAAAATCGTACTTTGACGAAGAGGTCCACGTTTTTTGAATTTGTTATTGAATAATTTGTTATTTAACTTTGAATTTGCAATTGGTTATATTTGCGCTATTTATCTTAGCCCGATTCATCGATATTTCTCCACAAAGGTGGAGATTTAGTAAAGTTACTTTTTCTGAATAAGAATGTAACTTGAAGATGAATATCCTGCATTTTGTTAATTGTTCTAAACAAATTAATGGACATAACTGTTAATTGTTGCTTTTTTGGATGTCGGATGTATTATTTACATATACTTTGTCATGAAAATGTGAAGAAACAATTTTTGATTGCGACCAAGCACCAAATAGCAATTATAGTTCATAGTTTAAACGATTTTTATAAAAAAATTCAGAGATTTGGCATACCTATGCTTCGAAAAATTTTCTATTCTGTGGAATCATTTATTTTCATCTGAGGAACGAGAATATTACACAGTAGAGTTCCATGAAACAATATTTGTCATTGTTATAAACAATTTTTATGAATGAATTCACTTATTTGGCATATCTGTGCATCGAAAATTTTTCGTTTCTACGGAATCATTTATTTTCGTCTGAAGATCAAGAATATTACACAATGGAGTTCCATGAAACAACATTTGTCATTGCTATAAACAACATTTATAAAAAAATCCATTTATCCGGCATATCTGTGCATCGAAAATGTTTCTTTTATTTTTAATTCATTTTCATCTGAAGAACAAGAATATTACACATTAGAGTTCCATAAAACAACATTTGTCATTTTCATAAACAATTTGTCTAAACAAATTCACTGCCTTCGGCATTTATATGAATAGAAAATTTGTCTTTTATGCAGAATCATTTCTTTTCATCTACGGAATAGAATTTGTGCACAACTGACTTTCACTCAACAGCATTTATTATTTTTATGGACAATTTTCATAAACGAATTCACTTATTTGGCATATCTGTGCATTGGAAATTTTTCCTTTCTGTGGAATCATTTATTTTCATCTAAAGAAGGAGAATAGTATACATTAGAGTTTCACGAAACAACATTTGTCATTGTTATAAACAATTTTTACAAACAAATTAACTGATTATAGTGTCAATCTCATTAGTTATATTGCTGTAAAACTTAATTGCATAGCAATAATTAGGCTTCTCTACCAAACGTCAAGGTTGCAGCCATAAAAGAGGTTTTTTTTACTTTTTTTTATGCATTAAAAATTTTCTTTTTTAATTTTACTTAATTCGGACCTACTTATGAGTTCGTAAGATTCAAACATTTACTCAATATATTATAGCATAAGCAGATTTGTCGCATCTTCTGATAGCTCCTTAATTTTTTTCATTTCTTTTATCCTCAAGGAAGAGATTCGCGGATCCGATGAAATAATTAGGTAGCGGATAATATCTTCATTCGTTTTTAAATGTATATAAAAAAGTGAAAAGAAAAACCTCTTTCATGACTGCAACCTTGACGTTTGGTAGAGAAACCTCATTATTGCTTTGTAATAAAGTTTTATAGCAATATAACTAATGAGGGTGACACTATGATCAGTTAATTTGTTTGTAAAAATTGTTTATAACAATGACAAATGTTGTTTCGTGAAACTCTAATGTATACTATTCTCCTTCTTTAGATGAAAATAAATGATTCCACAGAAAGGAAAAATTTCCAATGCACAGATGTGCAAAATAAGTGAATTTGTTTGTAAAAATTGTTCATAACAATGATAAATGTTGTTGGACGAAAGTCGGTTGTGCACATATTTTATTCTTCAGACAAAAATGAATGATCTCACAGAAGCGAAAAAATTTCGAAGCACAGAGATGCACAGATGCCAAATAAGTGAATTTGTTTATAAAAATGACAAATTTTGTTTCATGGAACTCTAATGTGTAATATCCTTGTTCCTTAGATGAAAATAAATTATTCCACAGATTAGAAAATTTTTCAGAGTACATGTATGCCAAATCTGTGAATTTGTTTATAAAAATTGTTTAAAATATGAACTTTAATTGTTATTTGGTGCTTGGTCGCAATAAAAAATTGTTTCTCCACATATTCACGACAAAATCTATGTAAGTGATACGTTTGACATACAAAAATGCAACAGTTAACAGTTATATCCATTAATTTGTTTATTACACTTACAAAATGCAGGATAATCATCTACAAGTTACATTTTTATTCAGAAAAAGCAACTTTACTAATTCTACACCTTTGTAGAGAAACATCGATGAATGGGGCTAAGTAAATATCGCAAAAATAACCAATTTTAAATTTAAAGTTAAATAACAAAGTATTCAATAACAAATTCAAAAAACGTGCAGCTCTACGTTAAAGTACGATTCTTCATGAGTATTCAGAAAAAAAAATCTGATCCGTTGTAAATTCAAGAGTCAGCTGATTTTTGTCCCAAAAAAGTGCTTTTTTGCCACTGTGCGTCTGGGCGAACAATTTATTAAGAAATTTGGGGAAGGAAATTTTGTTGTTGGTTTCATTCACGGAACATGTATTCTAAACAACAATAACTTTCTCCCTTCTTGCGTTAAATTAATATTTATTTCAAATAAAAATACCAAGTTCAATAAAATTGAAGGAACATCATAAGAGAAAAGTTCCCCGAAATTGTTCCTGAATTTGTCGGCGAGGATATGAAGTTATTATCAGCCGAATCGTTTTGAAGAAACGAGAAACGTCTAGTTTCCGTGAAAATCATAAGCCTCATAATTTCGTATTTTGCAGAGTCGATACTTTGGCGAAGAAAAGCTCCTATTGCAAGTCAATAAAGTCAGGGCAATAAAGCCCTCGGTAAAGTTCAAAGAAGTATTGAGCTTCCCCAATATCGCCTCAATAAACTGACTCTACCTTTCCGGGCCACAAGTGGGTATCTACTTTTATTGTCGGATTAAAAAACGGGGTTTCAGCCACCTTTTCTTTCTCCCCGTCTCCTGTGTTCATCCTTTTCCTTCGCGATCTTTTGCTTTGTTTTTTTTTGTATGTGGCCACGCGAAAGCATGATATAAACGTATTTAGAGAAGGTTCAAAGGGTCTCTGCTGAGAGGGAAAGGACCCTCGTCGAAGGAATTTAATCGAGAGCGTCTCGCTGTCAGGGGGAGGAGGATTGGACCGGTTTAAGCTTCTTGAGATTAGCCTTGTTCTGAGAGAGTAGAACCAAGGAAACTGGAATGGAAAAAGAGAGAAGGGGGCAAGAGGTCAAAGTGGCACTCGACGAGAGAGTAATGTACCCTCGTGGTCTAATTCGAACCTTCAGAGGGACAGACAGGGATTGTGCTTCTTTCGGTCCAAGAGTCACTAAATATTTAGCGCCAGATTAGTGCTATCTTCAATCCCACTATTTCTTTATCTATTTCTGGAGGAAGATTTGCATTTAAAGATGCCAACGTAATAAAAACCTTCAAGTTTAAGTGTCTTATTCGTATTATCAGTCGCCATATGATAATGAATTCATCTTATTACAATTGAGAGAGCAAAATAGCTTGAAAAAAATTATAAATATAATTTTTCATTGTGATGGATTAAGATGGTAATGTGAGTCAGAAGGCTATTTATTATAGCATGTTATGATTTGGTTGATGGTGACAGTGGTGTTGCAAAAACAGGGTGGCGATTCTGCGGACGATTTCATATTCCCGGTCATTTCCCGGTTTCTCACGGTCAAGTTTTCCAATTTTCTCGGTCACCTAGAAGTAACATATTTCTATTTGTCACGAAACGCTAACATTGATTTTTATTCAAATCTAAACATCCCTCAACATAACAGATCAACCAATGCAAAATAAATCAATTCTAAAAGAATAATCTAATTTTCAACAAAAAATATCATTTTTTTACAAAAATTGGATCAGTTAAACTTACAATGGAAAAATCAATTAACGATAACAAATGAAACGGATTTTTAAAAAGATAGTTCATTTTTCAACCACTGTGATAAATTTTCAAATAACATTGTGAATCTGTAACCAGAAGAGCTAAATTTGAATCCAAGAAGATGAATTTACAAATAAAAATATAAGTATTCAAATTGGAGCACTTCAATTTTCAACCATGAAGGTGACTATTCAAACAAGAAGAATAATTTTCAAATATGAAGAATCATTTTCTAAGAAAAGATACAATGTTTCAACAAAATGGTCGAATTTCGGGCTCAAAAAATAATTGTTCACAACCAAAACTGGAACAGTAACATTTTTAGTTTGAGGAACCAATTTTCAAACCAATCTCAAGAGTTTTATACTAAAACAAAGAATCCTCAACTGAAGAAGTTGGGTTTTCAAACAGATAAATTAACTTTTACTGAAAAGGCAAATCGTCAACGAAAATTTTATCACTCAAATTTTAAATTGAAAAAAGGATGTTTAACTTAACAAATAGATTTTCAACTGAAACTATGGAATTTTCGATTGAAATTAGTGAAATTTCGAGTGAAAAAAAATTACGCATAGCACAAAAAACTTACTTTCAATCCAAAAAAAAACTATTTTTTTAAACAAATTATTACATTTTCACAAAAAATGATGAAGAATCAAATGAAATTGTAAATGTTTAACTGAAGTACCTAAATTTTAAACCAGAAAGACAAGTCTTCAACTGAAATAAGGAACATTTAACTAGAATAGTTTAATATTTGCCAAAACCTTAATTTTCAACCAAAAAATACAATTTTTCAATAAAATGGTTGAAATTTGAAGAATAAAAATAGAGAATTTTCAACAAAAAAAATGGAATAGTGACTTGAATTGTTAACCGTACAAAAGAATTTTCGGAAAAGAATATCAACTTCCGAAGAGAAAGATAATTTTCTACAAGAAACTGATTCTCGAAAAAAATATGCGAAGTTTCAACGAAATAATTCAATGTTCAATTCAAAAAGGCAATTTTTAAACGAAATGTCGAATTTTAAAATAGGAGAGATCAATTTTCCTTAAAAATTAGGCCCTTAAATTTTTAGTTAAAACAATTGATTTCCAACCAAAACTTATAAATTTTCAGGTATTATGATGAATCTTCAAATCAATAGTTGTTTTTCAATCAAAAAGATGAATTTCTAACCATAAAGATTAATCTTCTTCAAGAAAGTCAAATTTTCTACGAAGTACATAAGTTCTCGAAGAAATAGTTTTATTTTCAAAATCAGAAATCAATGTTCAACTAAATGCTTGAATTTCCACCAAAAAAAGATGAGTTGACTTTTAACAAGGTAAGTACAATTTCAAGCAGAGGTGGATTTTGCATCGAAATAATGCAACTTTAACTAGAAAACTTGATTTTCAAGGAACAAGTTTGAATTTTAAACAAATAGTTAATTTTTTAACTCAAAAAGGATGAATTTACAATGAACAATGTAAACAAGCTTTCTCTAATAATTCAGAAATATTTCTTCTTCGGAATACTACTTCTGCTTTAAAGACTGCCTAAAGTACTTTCTTTATACCCTTCGCCTACACACCTATTTTTCCGAACATCTCCTACACACTGGGTCAATCTGACCCTGTTCACTTTTTGATTGCGTATTATCCCAGAACTACTGAACCGATTGGCTTAAAAAAATTAAGAAATATAGTTTTTAATACGTTCAAACAATTTATAAGTATCATGAGGGTCTTTCAAGTCTTTGACATCACTGAAAAAATTCGTAAAATTCGTGAAATTTCTATGCGCTGTATTCGATCGTAGTTTTTGTATGGGTCCAGATGATCCAGTGTGTAGGCGACGGGTTAAAATCAAGTAGAGGGAACTTTAAAATTGTAACGAATTGGAGGAACGATTTTTTTTATTTCCTCTCTTCTAAATCCGAATTATAATTAGTTTTCAAAATTCCCTGCTCCAAGTGAAATTCTACTTCTTCACTGAAGCTCCCTGTCATCAATCAAAAACTATAATTATTTTTTGAAATTCCCTATCATCAATTCAATTATCAAATTTATTTCAGCTTAAAAAAATTTCACAGAGCAACAAATTTTTAAAACGTTCTACTTCTTACGGAAAAAAGTTCTTCCTCTCATGACGTATAGATAGGGGAGACTGGGGAGTTGTGAGCCGGAGGGAGTTGTGAGCTATTCCGATTTCTGCCATGCTGTGATTGGTAGGTCTGTTGTATGTACTGTTCAGTGTTTCTCTTGAACCAAGCTAAGTTTTCAGTGAGCATTCATCGCATCTGCAGACGTTCTTGGCCTTCAATTGAATAAATTCTTGTTGAATCGCACCGGAAGTTTTTTTCGATACTTGTGTTTGTGGTATTTTGAGGCCCGTTTTGCAGACAACTCTAGAGGAAAGTTTATATAAAACATTCCTTAGGCCTTTGGCTCTCTAGGGAGTTGATGAAGACTTCTGCATCATCTGCATGCCGCCGAAAAAATTAAATAGAAATAACGCAATACATTCTAACACGTGCGACCTTGCTGTGCATTTAAAAGGTGCCAACATGACGACTGGGAAATACACCTGTGTTAATTGCGAATCTGATCAATTTTTTCAAATCTTCTATTTACATCAAATGTATCTTAGATTCAATTTTCTTCTACTTCAATAAATATAAATTATAGAAATATGCTGTTTTCTGACATTTTTCAACATGGTTAACAACTCCCTACTAAAAATTACGAATGCCTATTTTTTTACTTTTAGCCGATCTGAAATATTTCAAAGACGACGATAATTTTTTTCAAATTCTTTTGTCCAGTAGTTGTGTTTAGATGTCCTCTAAAAATTCAACTTGAAACATTTACAATCTATCGATTTTTTATGGAAGATATAAATCGAGAACAAAATCCGGCTCACAACTTCCTACTCTCCCCAACATTTAAATATTTTGAGAATCGGAATGAAGAAACGTTATATTCTTCAGATCAAATGTTAAAATCTCTTTTTGATTCATAAAAAGGAAGCTGTCATTTTTCGTATTTTTTTTAGTCGAATTTTTAATAGTCTAGGTTGGGTCAAGTCAATTCCCGGTTTTCAATCAAACTCCCGAAGATTTCCCGGGTTCTCCCGGTCAATAAAATTCCCGGTCATTCTCCGTTCTTTCCCGGTTCCACGGTCAAGTCGCCACCCTGAAAAAATACCATTTAGCACTCGTCCAATGCTATTGAAGGTATTCGCAATACTGGGACAAGGATCATTCTGCTCAGAGGCATGAATAGCTGGGTTGTAGTGCAAGCTGAAGATTCCGACATGTGATTGGTTATTTTCAAAGCCTCAAAATGGAGGGCAATGAAGATGAATGACTCTGAGGGTTATTAGGAGATACAAGGGTTATGAGGAACTCTGATTGTTTAGCAGATTGTGACTTCATAGTTCCAGAAGCAAACCGAAGCCAAGAATGGAGGAGAAAAAGGAGTCGAGAAGTGAACAAATATGGAGTACAGCATAAAGAAAACTGGAAGACTGAATCAGGCAATAATAATGAAAGTGCATGAATTACAATTAGACTATAGCGGCTGCAGGAGAAAAGACAGGAGATGGTTGGTGGAATGATGATATCTGATGATAGCAAGACTTAGACATACCAACCAAAGAATAGAAGCAACGTGAACGTGATGGAAATATAATTCCTGAAAAACATATGCAGTAAAACGTAATGAGAAAGGCGGTAATGAGTAGCTCGTCAAAGAATGTAAAGCATAAGGAACATTAACTGATACGAGTGAAGAAATTTGCTAAGATTGTCTGGTCATGCTGAGAGAATAGATGAAGAATGTTCAACGGAGCACGTGTATTTCAGTAGGGTGAATAGCAGCCTACATAAAAGTAGACCAAAGAAAGAAAGGATTGAATGCGTGAATGAGACCATAAAGCAAGGAGATATAAAGAGTTATAGAAATACAAGAGCTTTCATGAAAAGATATACGGATATAAAGGAAGCAGAGCAAGGATAGTATGCGTGGAGGTAAATTGTTTATGAGACGAAGAGTGTCACTTAAAATGGAAGATTTTTTGTTCTTAAGGGCCTCCGTGAAGAGCTCTGCTCAGTGTGTGTGATTTGCATAGTGTATGGAACCTTCTTTTGGTTTATTAGTTACTTTGAGTGCAATGTATGAATCGTGATGTCTGACGACTCCGTTAAGCTCTTCACATGGAGTGATTGCTAGAGGAGTTGATCAGCAGTCCATGCATGAGCGGTGTTGTAGAACGAGTGTGTCATGAAGAACATGCGATGATTTCTCGATTGAACTGGAACCTCTCAACTCACCATGTAAATTCTTTAAAACCCAGTTGTACAACAACTTACAAATGTATACAAAGTGTAAAGAAAGATATGATACTAGTACGCAAATGATACAAAGTGTGAATCCTACTGAGGGGTAAGTGAATAAAGTCTGATAAATCCATTGTAATCAATTTTCAAATTGACAGACAAATGTATCTCAGAGACCATGGCCATGGAATGAAAAATTTATAATTCTATATCGAGAAGACTGTTTAGATTATTGTCCGATCCAGAAAATTTCATCTGGCTGACCAAGTAAAAGTTCCAAAATTTCCAATAGCATGATATGATAGCTGCGTGGGTTGAGGAAACTTTCATGAGCAGATAAGGCATCTGTTCAAATCTGGCTCGCGGTGATTTTTTCGAACTTATCTTTCGTTATCAATAAAAATTTTCCTTCATCCTGTCTGTTAATAGAACCTTTTCCGTATATAGGTAAAAATTGAAAGTTAGTATCATCGCTTGTTTGAAGCTAAAACTGTAGGAATGTATGTATTTCAAATTATTTTTTTTTATTAACTAGTTTTGTTGCTTGCATAATTAAAAGGGATTAATAGAATTCCTATTCAATACACTGTATTGATCAACTTTTGACCAACCAGTAATCTCTTAAATACTCAAATTCCAAGATAGAGTTAAAGTGTGAAGTTTTCTGTTTTTGCACCTGGCTAATGTTTGAAACATTTAGGAATAAACGAATTTTGAAAGAAAAAAAATTACGCGGAGCCTGAAATTGTATTATTCAAAATGGCTCCGTTTTGTATTCAGAGGTCTCCTAAAAAGTTTTGCCCCCCTCGGACTTCCAGAACACACCCCAAATCAACCCCTAAGAAAGTAAAAAATCATTAAAAATGTGCTAACTTCCGGACCTAAAATTTTACAATTTAAAGTTAAATATTTGGCAGCTGGAAAACGTCTGTGAATATCTCAACCCTTTAACTTCTCTAGACCCCCCCCCCTCCCCCCCGTCGAACCCTGAAGAATCGATG
>WSXT02116739.1:0-11053 GCA_011762715.2 Neuroterus valhalla | reverse complement strand
GTGTATCACAGGCAAAGATATTCGAAGACAACCGGAAGAAAATTCGGTTCGTTCCTGCCTAAAACTGTTCAAATCATGAATTTGTTTATAATAATCGTTAATAAATGAAACAGATTATATCAGATGACTGAAATACATCAAGGTTTATCACAGGCAATGAGATTCGAAGACAACCGGTAGAAAATTCGGTTCGTTTCTGCCTAAAACTGTTCAAATCATGAATTTGTTTATAATAATTGTTAATAAATGAAACAGATTATATCAGATGACTGAAATACATCAAGGTTTATCACAGGCAATGAGATTCGAATACAATCGGAAGAAAACTCGGTTCGTTTCTGCTTAAAACTGTTAAAGTCATGCATTTGTTTATAATAATTGTTGACCAATTAAACAAATTATATCAGAAGAGAGAGATACATCAATGTGTTTCACAGGTAATAAGATTCAAAGATAATCGGAAGAAAATTCGGTTCGTTCCTGCCTAAAACTGTTCAAATTATGCATTTGTTTATAATAATTGTTCACAAATTTAACAAATTATATCGGATACCACATTTTCATGATAACATTTCACCTCATTGCTCTAAACGAGCGATTTCGATGCATAAGTGTGCTTCACAAAAACATAATCCATCATACTGGCTATTTGTTGCGAAAATTTGTTTATAAAAAATCACTTGACATATCAACAAACTTTTTCTTCCGCCGACCCTTTTGCTTCAAACCTGAGGCCTGATGCCACTAAGAAAAATATTCACAGAAAATTAGAGAAAAAAATGTTTGAATTCAACATTTTTTTCGCTATTTGCATCTCTATAAAAATTTAAACAAACAAAAATTTTTAAATCAGCCTCGAAAAATTTCCTCAGAATTCAATACTGAATTTTTTCAACAAAAAAATTGAAAATCGATTAGGAATTTTGAAAAACAGGTTATTTTGAACATCTTTTTTTCATTTTGCCACACTGTGCGCAGTAAAACGAGTCATTTCAGTCAGACCAGAATTCTGTCTTGAGTTTATTTATATGATTATTCTAATTAGTACAGTATATTTAGTCGGATTCCTATATGTATCATTGCGATTCATTGGGTAAGAAATTTTTTTTGCCATCTTTAGGGTACTACATAGGAAGCTTAAATCCGAGTTTTCGACCATCAACCCTTTTTAGGTTGTCCGCCATCTTGAATTAAGGGGTGATTTCTTGTATCGCGTATAACAGTCGTATTTTTAATTTAATCAAGAAAATAAAGGATACCATTTTTCATGAAATAAATAAGATCTACAAATTAGAATATTTGATGTTTTCTCGTATTTTGCTTATTTCTTGCCTAAAAATCGATAATACAAATAAGAAGAGGGTTGAAAATTTTTTTAGATCGGAGATCTTTTTTGATTTAGATTCTATCGCAAAACTTTCAAAGCAAAAGGTAAAATTCACACGATCCTGTACAATTTTTTCTCGAATTTTTTTTTTGTAAGAGCAATTGTTTACTCACCGTAGCGTCTGAAAGTTGCGCGGTAGTTGGTAATGCTGGATTGCGAGCGCTGTGCCGTACTAAATTATTCCAAGTTTCCTTGATGGAATGGCGCTCAACATTCTTTCTCTTTCTTTTTTTTCAATTAAATATAATTTTGACAATTTTTCTGTGTGCATGATTTATATTGTAATTATCTTTTATTTGTTATTTTTATTTTTCTTGTTTTCAAACTTAACGTCAAAAGATGGAATTTTCAATTGAAATAATATTTGTATGTTTCATCAGTGATTTATTTCTGAAATTTAAGTACGAAAAAATTTTGGTTCGTGGAAATATATAATTTTATAGTAAAAATAATTTTTTGTAGGCATAAATTAGGACGAAAAATGTAAAACTTTTTGTGATTCAGAATAAATAAATAAATTTTTTTTTTTTAATAAAATTGCGAAAATTATGAATGCTATCAAAAAATTTTCATTCGTTTATTTTTAATCGTTGAAGAGTTTTAACATTTTTTGTCCTAATTCATACCTAAAAAACTTTTTTCACTAATAAATTATATTTTCACACGAACCAAACATTGTTTGTACCTTAATTTCAGAAATAAATCACCGATGAGGGCCCATAACAGAGGCCGAAACGTCTGATTCAAGGACAAATTGATTTCAATTCTTTTGTGACCCTAAAGCCAATTTTACCAACAACATACAAATATTATTTAAACTTACCTTTAATTATTTTTATTGGCATTTTAAATATTTACTATTTTTCACTATAATTCTGAACGATTATCGATATGATTTCTCATGTTTGTTGGAAGAATAAATGAAAAATTCTCAAAAATGAAGAATGAGAAAATTTGTATAGCAATTCGATAACAAAACTTATTTAGTAAAACTGTTAGATTCATTTTATAATCCTCACAATCATTAACTTATGAATATGCAATCGGTAATGGAATTTCAAGATGCTTGATCAGTTTCAGTTGTTTTTTTTCACAAATTTACAAAAAATCGCCTTCTTTCATTTAACCCAGTTGAAAATAATTTGATTTCACGTCTGATCTGACATGAAAGTAACATTGGAAACTGGCCATATTTTATTTCTAGCAGGAAAACGTGCAGTGTAATTATATTTATGTATAGTGTGTTGTTTAAATGGTGTTTGTGTGCAGCTAAATTAGTTTTCTTTTGTATCTTGTGTGAGGTAAATGGTGTAAGTTTGTACCGAATATGTAGTTGAATTGAGTAATGATTTATTGTATCAAAACGAAATTTTTTGTATGCACACAAAAAAAGTCAAAATTATATTTAATTGAAAAAAATAAAAAAGCGGGAGAAAAAATTTCGAGCTTCATTTCATCAACGAAACTTAGAATAATTTAGTTCGGCACAGTGCTCGGAATCCAGCACTACGAAATACCGCGCAACTTCCAGACGCAACGGTAAGTAAACAATTGCTCTTACATAAAAAAATTGTAGAAAATCATGTCAATCACAACTTTTATCCCAAAAGTTTCTCGATAGCACTGAAAGAAAAAAAGATATTCGATCTAAAAAAAAATGTTGAACCCTCTTTTTATTTGTATTATCGATTTTTAAGCAACAAATAAGCAAAATACGAGAAAAAATCATATATACTAATTTGTAGATCCTATTTTTTGTATGAAAAATGGTATCTTCTATTTTCTTGATTAAATTGAAATCACGACTGTCATACGCGATGCAAGTAATCACCCCTTAATTCAAGATGGCGGAAAACCTGCAAAGGGTTGATGGTCGAAAACTCGGATTTAAGCTTCCTATATGACACCTTAAAGATGGCAAAAAAAAATTTTCTTACCCAATGTATTGCAATAATAAAATCTAAATAGACTGGACTAGATGTATTTTTTAAAATTAGATTATATTTTCATAGGTAGTTTTACAAACATAAGTTTCTATGTCTGTAAGTAATATCTGTTACTGCTGCGAGCTAAATCGAATCGCAGTAGAACAAACCCTTTTCGTCAGACTAGGCTTCTGGCATGAGTTTCTTCTAATGATAATTTCAAATCATTCCCATCAATTTTATTATAATTCTTTTAAAAATATGAGCAGCACAATATGCTGCGTTTTTTGTCCTTTCTCCAAAATACAGCGTCTCTCAAAAATGTATGTAAAATCTAATAAATTTTACTGAAAATTCTGAAAATTGCTTTCCTTCAAATTTTTCAAAAACATTTTCTCGTCTTGCGACGAAAGAGTTTCATTTTTCAACCATTTAAAATCGAGTTTCAAGTTCGAGTGAAGTTAAAAAATATCGCAAGATGAGTTACGGAATCACAAGAATATTTGGAAAAATTTTTGGAAGGAGAAAAAAATATCCGTCCGGCCTTAACCCCCCAACCCATAAACACATAAGCCCCATTAACTAGGCAAAGCAACATTGTTGTTTTCGATTACTTCTCCAGGATTTAATTTGCTTCTTGAGAGTGTGCGCCTAAGGTAAAGAACTTGTAATATCGATTTTGAACTTTGCATATACAAGGGGTTAAATCTTTGCGTGACCACCCTCTTCGACTCCCTTCGTCCCCTGAAACTGACCAACCGGGGACTCGGCCACCCTGCAATCTTTAAGTACTACCTAACCGATGGTCACTTGCTGACTCCTGGGCTGATCATTTTCCCCTCGACAGCCGAAGAAAGAAAGTTATTTTCACGTGAAATTCCGCAATAAATTTTAAAATCATACCTTAATATAATTCGACTTTGAAAATTCTGCATAAAAAACAAGATATCTTCTGAAGGGTGGTATTGAGGGTATGTTACTTCAAACTTCTTTTGAGCTCGTCGCTTATCATTGTATGGGTAGTATTCTCGTATGGGGATGCTTTTAACACTCGCACTTAAACTGAAACTCATCCCCACCCTTTCACATGCATTCTCACCCTTAAGAATAGATACATGCAAGTCCTGCAAAAGACCAGATATCTTCGACAAACTCCTCTGCTTTGTTTCAACTTATATAACACTGCACACATTTTATAAGCTTCTTCTGTGAATAGGAAAATTATGTAGGTTCAGAGGAAAATCACGAAGAGCGTAATAGATGTTCAATCCATTTTCTTCTAGAGAAAAGGGAGAGGGAAGTTTTGTGCCAGAAAATATGTATATTATTCTTATCTTATGGGAGATTTTTCTTTCAACATTCATTTTTCGTACTTAGAAATATTTTCTTGAAGCTTATACTTTACTACTACTGTATATAACTCTTCTCATCGTAAAAAGCATAATTAATAGTTCAACAAAGGGTCCAGCAGGATTGCATGGTCGAAACTGCTCCTGCGGCTTATGGAAAACTGACTACACCATCTTATTCCTCTTCAAAAACAATCCAGAAAAAAAACAATTGTCACAACCTATAAGTCATGTTTTGTCCCTACAGACCGTATAATTTGGGTTCAGGTTTTTTGTCGATATTTCGGTCAACTTTTGAGCTAGAAAATTCTCTTTTTTCAAAGTGTAGAGTTTTTCAAGCCCTACAAAATGAAATCCTTTAAAAAGATTTTGGGGCAAAATTCAAATTTTTACAGCGATTAAAAAATTTCGAAATTTTTATTTTCATAACGGCGATTGACTCAACGCTAGAAAATATATATATTGTTCTTTGGCACTCCAAAAATATGTGTGAATTTTCTCACATTTTTAAACTTGGTGGAATGCACCCAAAAAGAAAAACAACCACATTTTCAAATATTTTTGACCATGAACAAGTTTTCAGAATCTCGCTAGCTATGTTTTGCTACGTTCAAACACCTTTTTTGTTACATTGTGCAATTTCAAGGAGAACAATATAGTTTGCACCACCAGTGAACACTTTTTCTGGCAGTGAAAAGCGTCAAAAGTCGATAAAAACTTGAATTTTTCGGAATTTTGACCGTCTATGAGTCACTACATACTTTAAATCATATTTTCGTCATTATTTTATATACTTTCATTTTATGTGGCTCGTATTTTTTATTGTTATGAGGAAATTGAGTTACTTTTCGTCAAATGATTTTTTTTCTGTAAAAAACGTTGAAAATCAGGTAGAAACCCTTTTTTGTGCTTTCGACTACGTCCAAGTCCCTCGAACTTTCCAGAGCGGATTCCTGATGTTTCAAATACTTTTTAATGCCTTGATTATGCAATTATGCCGATTATGCGTTTTTCAAATCAATTCTGTTTATATAACCATTAAAAGTCACGATGACGATCGTGCTTCACGAGTTTGGATGACGTAAGTAAACTTCACAAGTTTCCAAAATCTTCCGCTGCATTTTTCAAATTGAGTTTATTAATAATTAAAATCATTCTCTCGACAATCAACTTGCACCTTGAATATTGGTAAATTTGTCATTATAGAAATATTTCATGTCATTTTTTGAACAAGACAGGGATGAAGAAGAATGGGGTTTTCACAATCATGGGTTATCGAAATAAATTATACTAAAATATTAGTATTTCTTATTTACTGAATGTGAGATAAAATCAAATAGCTAAACAAAAAAATCTGTATATTAATGAAAATTTAACTCAAACTTTACTGTCAAAAACTATGTAACTTACTGATCTACTTTGGCAAACTTTTAATGAACCATCAGTTCCTTCAAATTGAAAAAAGTGGTACATTTTTATCCATTTGCTGCAAAATAAACTTAAAATAACTGATGAAATGACAAGAAATATTTGTATAATAATAGATGGGATAGGTGGAAGTTGGTTTTCGGGAGAATGATTTAAATTATCAATAAGCTCAGTTTGGAAAATGCAATGGCAGATTTTGAAAACTTGGGAAGTTTACTCACGTCATCTACTCGTAAAGCACGATCGATATCGTGATTTTTATTGGTTTTACAAACAGAATTGATTTGAAAAACGCTACATTGTAGAATCAAGGCATAGAACAGTATTCGAAACATCAGGAATCCGCTTTGGAAAGTCTGAGGGACTTGAACGTATTCAAAAGCCCAAAAAAGGGTTCTTGCCTGATTTTTAACGTTTTTTACAGATAAAAAAATTATTTGACGAAAAGTAACTCAATTTTCCTCATAACAATAAAAGATACGAACCAGATAAAATGAAAGTAGATAATAGAATAACGAAAAGATGATTTTGAGTATGTAGAGATTCATAGACGGTCAAAATTCCGAGAAATTCGAGTTTTTATTGCCTTTTGACACTTTTTACTGACAGAAATATGTTCAATGGTGGTGAAAACCATGTTTTTTCCCTTGAAATTGCACAATACAACAAAATAATGTGTTTGAACCTAGAAAAATATAGCTAGCGAGATTCTGAAATCATATTTATGGTCAAAAATATTTAAAAATGCGGTTGTTATTCTTTTTGGGTGCGTTCCACCAATTTTGAAAATCTGAGAAAATTCGCACATTTTTTTGAGGTGCCAAAGAACCATATATATTTTCTCCAGCGTTGAGTTTTTCGGCATTTTTGAGAAAAAAATTCAAAATATTTGAAGCGCTGTGAAAATTTTAATTCCGCGTCAAAATTTCTCAAAAAGAATACCTTTCGTAGGGCTGAAAAACTCTACTATTTGAAAAAAAAAGAATTTTCTAGCTCAAAAATTAGCCGAGATAGCGACAAAAAACTAGAAATCATGTTATACGGTCTGTAGGGACGAAACATGACTTACAGGTTCTGGAAATTGTTTTTACAAAATTTCTTTTGACAAAGAACAAGATGGTGTAATCAGTTTTCCATATGCCGCAATAAAAAAATGCAAATGATCTTTCAGTTCACTATTGCTGATGCATGCAGAAATATATGGATATTGCTTAAAAACGTCAATAATACACTGCAAATATCGCAATGTATGATAAAAAATAATATATGCAATAAAACAGAGAACAAATTTCGGAATTGGATGTGAGCATCAGATGGATAATACATAAACAATCAAAGTACACATTGCATTGGGTATTTATTGGTTATAAAATTTTCCAACTCCCAAAAAACTACTCATTTTCTTAGTGTAGAAAATGCTCAGATTTCAATAAACTCAGAATTCAAGGCTTCTGTTACCAAAAGTATTCTTTGAAAGCATTCAAAGTTGAAGACATTCGAATATGAAAATTCGATCGGTTCACAATGGAAGCTTCCATTTTCAATGTTAAAGAATTCGCTAAAGAATAACTAAAAATTGGAAAGCCTTGAAATCTAGAATAAATATTTGTGGGTAATGAGAACATAAAGCTGCTACTCTTAGATACATGTCCGATACAGGAATATAAGGATATTTTATAATATCGATCTAGGAATCAATAACTGAAAGATTTTGAGGTTTTTACCCCTGAATAACAAGAACATTCAAAACCTGGGAATCAAAGAGGTTTCCAATTCATCTCCCGAAAATACATTAAGTCATAAAATCTTCGTATCTCTTATTTTTGAAGATTTTGAACTATAAAAATGGAAATATTTTATAACTCTTGAAACTGAATGCTGAATCGTTTAGAAATATTCAAATAAAAAAATATGAACTATTTTCATTTTGCAAACTTTTATACCCTTAATGTTTCGAGTAATTGTTTATGAATTATGAAACATTTAAATTTGGGATTTCAATAATGTTTTAATATTTTTTTATATGTTCCGAATTCGAATGCTTTTGAGTTACAAAATAAACCGACATAAGAAGTAGTTTCTTACTGAGGAAGGATTTTAAAAAATTATATTTTTTATGTAAAAAATTGAACACTATATTATTTGAATATCGATGTTACAAAAACAAAATATTTTAATTCAAAAGCTTCAAAAAGAGAAAGCTTTCAAATTTGGAAACTTGGATATTATTAAGTTCTATAACTAGAATATGAATTTCTTCGAATTATGAAGTTTGAAATCTTCCTCTTGAAGGTTAAACAGTTTTTTACATTAAATATATTAATGTCTTCTGAAACTTCCAATTCAAACATGAAAAAATTAGAAAATATTTAATTTATTTATCATCCCTTTCAAAATTAATGTCTATAAGGTTGCCATTTTATATTTACTGTTCTGAAATTGAAACCGCAGGAAAAACTTGGGCGCTTGAAGATTCGAGATATTCTATTTGATTATTTCTGATTGTTATTATTGGGACATTTCTTTTTCTTATGCACTTTTTAATTATCAAAGCTTAGCAATTAATCTTATCGAACTTTCTAAAAATTGAATTTCTTGTTACATATAATATCCTTTCAGACTCTATAGTTTGAATGCTTGATAGAATCTTCTCTTCCGTATCTGGAGTTTTTATATTAACACTAAAAAAATCTCCATTCGGCAATATTTTCTGAATTTATCTTAGCTTATCTGCAATCAATAAATATGAAGTTTATTATGTATGCACAATAGGGTAGTACAGAAATTTTTTTTTCGAATTTTTATGCAAAACGCCCGGGAATTTGTTCGAAACCACAAAAAAATAAACGCATTTTTTCTCTTTTCAAAAAAATATTAATAGGTGGCGCAAGCCCCAAGAAGTTTAACACGTATTTCCCATAAGAAAAAACAATGTTTTGGTAGATTTGATTCCGAATTCCCAATATTGAGTGAATCGAGTTCGAAATTCACCATTTCTCTTCATAATTAGTCACAGAATACGAATAAAATATTACTTTTCAAAAATCACCTCCATAGGTCTGTTTTATAGGGTCCCAAAAAACCCCCATAAGTGAAAAAATGGGTTTTTCGAGTTTTTGGCGCTAATTATGATTTTTTCGCAGTTTTTTTAACGCAGATTGTTTCGAATACATAAAATACTACCTTACACATATAATTACATGTTTATTTAAATTGTTTAAACAATTTTTCATTGTTTTGAGCAACTTTCTCTTAGAAAAGGGTGAGAAAGTCAAGGTTTTTCCTGAAAATTTCAACTTATTCTCAACGTTTGAGTAAAGCGAGGTAGTAGTCAAATCAAGTCAACAAAAATAATTGTTTTAACAATTTATTAATAATTATAGCAATTTAGAATGAAAGATGTTATTTTTTCGACCAGGGTAAATAATACATTAATTTAATATGGTAATTTTATCGAATACTGGTCCAGGAATTATTTTAGAGAAATGAGAAAAAATGTGCCGCGGCCCGGATTCGAACCGAGATCGCCACTATATATGCGTGGGGCGTTAACCAGTTACACTAACGGGACACACGGCAGACATTTTTTCTCATTTCTCTAAAATAATGCCCGGACCAAAAATCGATGAAATTGCCATATTTAAATAATATATCAATTACCCTGGTCGAAAAAATGACATCTTTCATTCCTAATTATAAATCAGATTCGAATATGAATTCAGACTAAACTAATTTTAGGTCGAAAATCACACAGGACGAAAGAGACGCAGATTCGTGTCCTCCTGTGGAAGTATGAGAAATGAGAGAATGTTTGCCGTGTGCCCCGGTAGCGTAATTGGTTAACGCCCCACTCATGTATAGTGGCGATCCCGGTTCAAATCCGGGCCGCGGCAGATTTTTTCTCATTTCTCTGAAATAATTCCCGGACCAGTAATCGATGAGATTACAACATTAAATTAATTATAACCATATTCTCTTAGAATAATGCTACAAAGTTGCGGTTTTTCCGAAATTTTCGACTTTTTGTCCCCTTTCACTTAAAGTAAGTAATTATTTAATATAGTTTGGCAAAAATAATTGCATAAACAAATTGTAAATGTTCATAGCTATCTTCTTCTAGAATAATACTACATAGTTGGGTTTTTCTTTCCTGAAATTTTCAACTTTTTATCACTTTTCAATAAGATTAAAGTAATAATTCATTCATGTTGAAAAAATAATTGTTTAAACAATTTATTTGCATTGCTAATAATTTTTTCTTTGCCTAATGATAGAAAATTGCGGTTTTTCCTGAAATTTTTATCTTTTTGCCCACTTTTCACTTGAATTGAGCTAATATTTAATTCAATTTAACAAAACTAATTGCTGGAATAAAATATTACTGTTTATGGCTATCTCCTCTTATATAAGTGCTAAAAAATTGCAGTTTTTTCTGAAATGTTTAACTTTAACTTAGCTTTTTGGTTGTGGAACAAAAATAAATAAACATTAGAGAGAATCATATTTTAAATATTATTGTATTGTTGTAAGAAAATTATTTTTGTGATATTCCCAATGTTGAAAAAAAAACTAAAACAAAAGCTATAACCATTTACAATTTTTTTAAACAATTATTTTTGCTGAATTATATTACATAAATTACTTACATCAAGTGAAAAGTGGACAAAAAGTTCAAAATTTCAGAAAAAAACCGCAACTTTGTAGCATTATTCTAAGAGAATATTGAAATAATTAATAGCAAATTGTTCAAACAATTATCTTTGTTAACTTTGATTGATTATTACCTCGCTTTAACTGGAACGTTAAAAATAAGTTGAAAAATTCAGGAAAAAACTTGACAACAATAAATTGTTTCAACAATCTAAATAAACATTTAATTATCTGTATATAGTATGTTGCATTACTAGGTGTTTCACTCCTAGTAATGCATATTATTTTTCATAACAACTCTATTGAAAACGAGA
>WSXT02116728.1:0-11053 GCA_011762715.2 Neuroterus valhalla | reverse complement strand
AACTTGCACTCAACAAAAATTACACAGCTTTTCTGAGCGCAACTCGATCCTTACGGATTTTTCTTTCAGACGCTCAATTTTTCATGTTATCTTGTCCACCAATATGAATTATTATTATTTTGTCTCGAATTGTCTCAATTACTTGTTTTGATCATTTTTTAGGACCGAGAAAAAATTTACCGAAGCCAGTTTTTGAACTGAAAACAGAACTGCACTAGATGGTGCGTTTGGCCAACTATGCCACCAGGGCCACAGCAAACAGTTTCTTGTTTCTCCCGTTTTCAACGGATATCGCGTATCTTCATCTCTTTCTCCTTTGAAATGTTTTGACTAATTCAAGTCTTAATAAACCTACCTAATAATAATATAAGTTATAATTTTTAATGTTATCTTTTCGACCAATGTGAATTATTATTGTTTTGTATCAAATTGTCTCAATTACTTGTCTCAATAATTTTAGAGGAACAAGAAAAAATCTACCGTAGCCTGGATTTGAACTGAGAACAGAACTACACTAGCCGGAGCGTTTTCCCAACTATGCCACCAGGGCCACAGCAGACGGATTCTTGTTTCTCCTATTTCCGAAGGATAACGCCTATCTTTATCTCCTTATCCTTTGAAATTTATTGAGTAATTCAAGTCTAAATAGAATTACCGAATCATAATAAAAGTTATAATTTTTTATGTTGTCTTGTCGACTAATGTGATTTATCATTGTTAATGTAGGCTTCGGTCCACTTTTATTGTTTCTCAAAAATTATGAGATCAAGTGAATGAGACAATTCAACCCAAAACAATAATAATTAACATTGGTAGACAAGACAAAGACAAGACGAAGACACGCGTTATCCGTCAAATTTGGGAAAAAACAAGAACGATTTGCTGTGGCCTGGTGGCATAGTTGGTCAAGCGCTCTATTCATGTGTAGTTGTGCTATCAGTTTAAATCCGGGCTCCGGTAGATTTCTTCTTGTTCTTCAAAAATTATAAGAAAGAGTAATTGAGACAATTCAGCACAAACAATAATAATATACATTGGTCGACAAGACAACATAAAAAAATATTGCTTATATTCTGATTCGGTAAGTCTCATAGACTTGAAGTATTCAATAAATTTCCAAGTATAATGAGAGAAAGATATGAATTACCTGTCAAAATTGGCAAAAACCAGAACGATTTGCTATGGCCCTAGTGGCATAGATGGTCAAATGCTCCATTCATGCGTTTCACCAACTATGCCACCAGGGCCACAGCAAATTGTTCTTGTTTCTCCCAATTCTGACGGGTAACGTGTGTCCTTATCTCTTTATACTTTGGAATTTATTGATTAAATCAGGTTCAAATAAATTACCCGAATCAGAATATATGTTGTTAAATTTTATTATGTTATCTTGTTGACCAGTGTGGATTATTATTGTTTTGTGTACATTTTTATCCATAACTTGTTCGAATAATTTCTGAGGAACGAAAAAAATGTACCGAACCCCGGGTCCGAACTGGAAAGACGACTACACGTGAATTGAGCGTTCTTCCAACTATATCACTGGGGCCAAAACATTTCGTTCCTAGTTCCTCCCAAGTCCACAGGGAATCGCATGTTCGCATCTCCCATCCTGTAAATTTTTTCGACTGATTCGGATTCGAATGAATTTACCGAATCAGAATGTAGTTTATTTGTTAGGATTTCCGTGTCGAACGGGGTCGATTACTCAGTTCAATGATTTTAAAGAAACGAAAAAAGTCCTGCCTCAGTCCAGATTCGGACCGGTAACGTCACTGCCCATGAATGGAGTGTTTAACCAACTATGCCACCAGTGTCACAGTAGATCGTTTATTGTTTCTCCCAATTCCAACAAATATTGTCGACTAATGCTCCTAACTATTTTTTATGTAAAATTGTGTCAAATAATTGTGCTTATAGTTCTTGAGGAATAAGAAAAAATCTACCAAAGCCTGGATTCAAACCAAAAACGCAACAATACATGGTTTTTGTTTGTCCTAATTCCACAAGATAACGCGTGTTTGCATCCCTTCATCTTGCAATTTTTATCGAATGATTTAGGTATAAATGAATCCACGGAACCCGAGTATATTCTATAATATTGATGATAATCACCATCCTATAGTAATATGACTAATGAGAGTAACAAGAAACGGTCTGCTTTTGTAATGAAAGATGTTATTTTTTCGACCAGGGTAATTGATATATTAATTTAAGATGATAATTTTATCGATTACTGGTACAGTAACTATTTTAGAGAAATGAGGAAAAATCTGCCGCGGCTCAGATCTGAACCGGGATTCGTCACTATACATGAGTGTGGTGTTAACCAATTACGCTACCGGGTCACGCGACAGACATTCTCTCATTTCTCGTACTTCCACAGGAGGATGCGAATCTGCGTCTCTTTTGCCCTGTGTGGTTATTTCGTCTGTCGTGTCCTCTGGTAGCATGATTGGGTAACGCGCCACTCATGTATTGTGTCGGGTCCCGGTTCAAATCCAGGCCACGGCAGATTTTTTCTCATTCCTCTTAAATGATTCCCGAACTAGTAATCGATAAAATCATAATCCTAAATTAATATGTTAATTACCCTGGTCAAAAGAATAACATCTTTCATTCTTAATAATGAATTAGATTCGATTAATGATTCAGACTCGACTAAGTCTAAATTCCACAGGACGAAAGAGACGTAGATTCGCGTCTTCCTGTGGAAGTACAAGAAATGAGAGAATGTCTTTCGTGTGCCCTGTTAGCGTAATTGGTTAACTCCTTACTCATGTATGATGGCGAACCCCGGTTCAAATCCGGGCCGCGGCAGATTTTTTTTGCTCTAATATTTCTGAAAATTTAGTTTACAGAAGAGAAATGTTGTCTATATAATTGAATGGTGCAGCGAAAACGAAAACCACTTGATGTCTTTTTCATATTATGATGAATCTGGGGAGAACAAAAGATCGGTACTTTAAGAAAACTAACCTTGCAGGTTTTTTAGAAAATATGCACCATTTTTAACATTTTTAATGTTTTCGAAGCACCTTTCAAAAACTTCTAAAGTTTAAATAGCTCTGCAAGCTAAGAATGAGGTTCATTATTCTAATTTATTCCCAAGGTTCAACAATATGTAATAAATTTTTGTTGACCCTGTAACAATCGAGCCAAATATTCGAGTAGCCTTATATTAATTTAAAATTTTCTTCAGTATAAAGCAAGAAACACGTATCTCATATTTTCTCATAAAAAACAATATATCTCATCCCCAAATGATTCCGTGACATAATCCGAATCAGACTGCCCGTTTTCGCCTGGAATCTATGTATTTCTTGAACAAAGAAAAGACTGTTTTCCTTTCCTGACATAGGGTCAAAGGGTTCCAGCTTTGCTAGAGTTTCTGATCCGTTGAAAGTCGATGAATCGGGGGTTTTCCTAGTCGAGTAACTTTTCCTCTGGACTTGAAGCGAGGATGAGAAAACTCTTTTCTGGAAATCCGGACGACAGTCATTCGCACAGGGCAATTTAACTATAGAGGACTTCAGCGGGGTCCCAGACTGTCCGATAGCTTCGCGAGGCTTCGCGACGTCTGAGTTGCACTGAGGTCTGAGATGGTTCAGTAACCATGATTGAGAAAGGCAAGCATCGAAGCCAAAAGCATCACAAAGGGTGGATTCCCTAGTCTGAGTTGGCCTCCGTGCTGCATTGCCGCTGGATGCTCCCCTGAAAAAAGGAAAAACATCTCCGTTTTATCTATATCGTCAGTCAATAACAGGCCGATGTGATGGGAATATCGGGAATTCTTTTCTCAATTCGATTGCTGCTAGCTCTACTCTTCTATTTCCTCCTTTCATATTCCGGACTTTTGCTTTCACGTCCCTCTTACATAGGACAAACAGACATTTCCAATCTCGCTAAGAAAGCTCTTAAAAATGTAGGTTACTTCATAAATCAGCCACTTTGTTCGCCACAAGAGACTCTCTACCTGCTTTCGATGCTCGCGAATTAAATCTGATTTACGTCTTTAAACTCGGATCTGATTCCCTTCTTTTATGGTCCTAAAGTACGTTTATTTGAGTATCATCTTCGGAATTTCAGGGAAATTTCAATTCCAGAATAAAAAAAAGACTAGACCCCGATGTTTACGAACATGATAGTGAAAATACCCGAAAACTTGATTTTTATGGTGAAAACCATGGAAAACCCATAACAATCATATTTCTTCACATTTATCTCATTGAGTAGTGAAAATTCATAAAAGAGCTTCAGTTGAAAATTATAGATCCTCTAAAAATACATATTTTATATTCTTTATGTTTTTACCCAACAACTGATGGTTTTCGGTAAATAGACGACAAATATGAGAAATCACATATATACTGCAAAATCTCTAGCGTAGAACGCGTAGAATGGATGGGAGAAAGATATGTTTCCACGAAACGTGAGGAGACACAGGGTTATGATACGCGTCCTTGATTAATTCTATTACCAGTCATAGGGGTGCCTTCACGCCTCCCGCCCCCCACGAGACTTGGGAAACGGGGATGGTGTGTGCCCTACATTATTTCTATACCCAGTCATAGGGCTGCCCCCCTCCCCCCACACGAGACTTGTAAAACGGGGAAGGTGTGTGACCTACGTTATTTTTATAACCACTCATAGGGCTGCCCCCCACGAGACTTGGGAAACGGGGAAGGTGTGTGACCTACATTATTTCTATACCCAGTCATAGGGGTGCCTTCACGCCCCCCCCCCACACACACACAAGACTTAGGAAATGGGGAAGGTGTGTGACCTACATTATTTCTATAAGCGGTCATAGGGCTAGGGAAGGTATGTATTTCAATTTACTTCAGTTGCCAGTCACAGCTGTGCCTTCCTGCTTCCATTTTACGCGGAAAACGGTATCACGTGTAGGCAACTCTGCACTTCGTACCGTCATTTTCCCTTGTTTTATCGAAAACCGTAAGTCGTACGGTAAAAATATATTGTGCATAAAATATGTATTTTTAAAGGACCTACAATTTTTATTCGAAGCTTTTTTATAAATTTCTACTATATACCGAGATAAACGTAAAGAAACATAATTTTTATGGGTTTTTCATAGTTTTCACCATGAAATTCAAATTTGCGGGTATTTTCACTATCATATTCGTGATCAATGCGTCAAAATACGTGTCGTATACAGAGTCTCAAATTATACAGAGGCTTTTCGGAACTCGTCCCTAATTATTACTACAGTTTTCTAATCCTTCGACCAAATAATAAGGCAAATGCGAGCGTTTCACATAAATTTTCGACTGAAGACAATGTGAATTTGAGAGATTTAAAAAACCAAATGTTCGGAGGCTTATTATTAGACTTGGAGCAAATGGAGATCTTTTGAAAGGATTTAAGTTGGCAGGTAAGGTGTATTTGGATCTTCTGTGTGAGAGAGGAATATAGATTTTAGAAAACTGAGAAGGGTATGCATGGACTAGAAATATTATCCAATCCAATAATAGTTTTCTGAATATATTTATGAAAAAATTCACTATAGTTCGTTTCCAACATATTCCTGAACAGACATGAAAAATTTTCGATGCACCGATATGTCATATATGTGAATTTATTTTTAAAAATTGTTTATAACAATGACGAATAGTGTTTCATAGGACTCTAATGTGTAATATTCTTGTTTTCAGATGAAAATAAATGATTGTACAGAAAAGAAAAATTTTCGAAGCATAGATATGCCGAAGAAGTGAATTGGTTTATAAAAATGGTTTAAACTATCAACGATGATTGTTATTTGGTGCTTGTTCGCAATCAATAATTGATTTTTCACATTTTTATAACAAAATCCATGTAAGTAATACGTTCGGAATCCGAAAATGCAACAGTTAACAATTTTATCCAATAAATTGTTAATAACAACGAGCAAAATACAAGATATGTATCTACAAGTAACATTTTCATTCAAAGAAGTAGTTTGACTAATTCTTTTCTAATTCTTTGTGAAGAAATATCGATGAATGGGGCTAATGAATTTCGCAAATATAACCAATTGCAAATTTTAAGTTTGATAATTAATGATCAAATAGCAAATTCAAAAAACGTGCATCTCTAGGTTAAACTACGATTCTTCATGAGTACTAAAAAAAAAGCTCTGACCCGTTGAAAAATGAGGAGTCGGCTGATTCTTGTTCCAAATATACCTTCTCATTATGATGAGAATGTGAAAAGTGCTTTTTCCCCACTGAGCGGCAGCTTGCACAGTTAAGTCGGTCTAAACCCTGCGTTCGTCAACATATTATTAGTGATTATTTTTGACCGGACTTATCCCCATGTGTAATTGATATGTATCCTGATTCTCCTTACCGAGTTTTTTAATGTGAGCTAGAATCCAGGCGATATTTTGTCATTTGAACATTTTTAAAAAGAATTCTTCAACATTTCATTCTACCCAAAAGGACGAATCATTAACAGACTACATAAATGTTCAATTTTATTCAAATAACATAATAGCATATTACACAACAAGGGCAGAAAGTTGAAATTCCCGCACTGCGTGATATGGTGCCCGAGGCGGAGCCGAGGGCAACATATCTCGCAGTTCAGGGCTTTCAACCTTCTGCTCGCGTGGTGTATACTGTTTTTCTTCATACCGGGTCGAGAGTACGGCGAAGAATCATATTTTTAGAAACAATATATAAACATTATACAATGTATTGATGTCTGCCCCGACATTTGCAGCACGAGCGAAGCGAGTGTTGCTGGTCGGGGGGCAGGCATGGAATACATTCACAAAAGCAAATGTAATCACACATTTTCAAAAGAAATAATTTTGAATCTTTCATAACCTCTTCCTTGTACGTGGTTTCGTCAAAAGAGAATGATTCATTCATTTCGTTCATTTTTTATTTTTTTTCATAAATCTTTAGTTAATATTACTTTTTAAATTATATTATCTAATACATGAAAACACAAATTATATCCAAGCAAGCTTTAAAGTTTAAGAACAAGCGAGAGCAACACTGCTGTCCCATGGAAGAACCTAGTAAGTGACTTTTTCGATAGTGACTGTTTTCAGGCATATCTGCATGAGCGAATAACCTCTATGGCAAATGTCACCTACTAGGTTTTTTCCCTTGTACAGTAGAACAGCAGTAATGATTCTGGCTGACGACAGCAACGAAAGTCTCGTGCAATGAATATCGGTGCACGAGAGAAAGTTTTTGCTCCCGGTGAGACAGAGGGCGCGATTGCAGTTCGGTCAATGCTTAAAATTAGACTTTCTGCCCTACAATCGATGCCGGAGAAATGTACTTTCGACCGAGGTATGGAGAAAAATTGTTTAGGATTTTGAATATTTTTCAGAATCCATTTATCTCTTCGGAAAAAAACTGATCATCGCTTCAGAATCCCAAAAAGCTTACCATAAATCAGAATCTCGATTTCTCACTTCGTTCGAGTACCTGCATGAGATTTTTGGGGTCGCTGATTTCGAAAATGGAGTCAAAAGTCTGGAATTTAAATTGGCGTACCCAAAATAGCAGACATTTTTCTAAAATTTTCTATGCATTAGGAATAAATAATCAAATATCTATAATTCGCAAACATGATTACGATATGTGCGATGTATTGCAGGGGAAAAATTTATCTCCTTTTGTACCCGATTTACAAGATCACGTAGAGAATTCCTTCTTTCCTGCGAGTTCTTGTACCGAGATTTGTTGTCTCTATTGCAGAAAAGTGTCTCCTTTTCGAAACTAGTTTCACTTGCTGCCCCGAGCTGCCTCATTTCAAGAAAAAACTTTTTTTCTCGCACCGTATCACTGTTTGCGTGTGGCCATATAGTAATTCTCCACGTATCGCATGGCACTCCTCCGACCGGCGACCGTAAACCCCTTGAGATTTTTCTCTATTCATCAAAGAAAGAAACAGGAAATACGAGAAATGAATTAATACTCAATGAAAAATATATAGAGAGTCAATAAATAATAAAGAGATAAATATAAAATGAGATTTTTGGTTTGTTTATTGCAGAAATGTAAACTTTTCCATATATTCGAATATATGTCATTGAAACAAAGTTTTCTTTATAAAAAAAGTTAAATGTTACAAATAAATTATTATTTATTCAACAAGAATTCATAAAGTCAATAAATGATAAAAAATAGATATAAATAACATTTTTGGTCTGTTTATTGCAGAATTCGCGATCCAAGTTCAAAAGTGGACGTGTCGTTCTGACTTGACTTTTCAAACCAGCAACACAAGAAATCCCTTTATACTCATTTTTAAGTGAATGCATGGAAAATTGTAAAAAAATGTCCGCCATTTTTGGTCCGCAATTTTGAATATGGGATTTTTGACTTTATTCACGAAATCAGCGACCACTATGCATCGGTAAAAATGTAAACATAACCTTGAGTAGAAAAACTGTTGGAAAAACTCAGAAGATTGATCAACAAGGTTATAGGGAAGAAGTAAGGTTATGAGAAATAGGAAGGGAGGCGAAAGAGGTAACCAAGGCAATGAAAGTAGGAAAACTTGATACAGAATTGAGGAGATAATGAAAAAACGAAGAAGAGGTGGAATGGAGAACAGGGAACTACAGAAATGAAAGAGAGATCACGAAAGAATATAAAGTGAAAAAGACAGCGGAAGGAGAAAAGGGAAAAAGACAGAGGGCGGAGGAAAGGTACAAGAAGTTATAAACAGGGAAAGAGGAGGTAAGAGGTGTATAATGAGGCGATCGGGATGCGGGAGTGTAGAGATTATTTAGAAGGGGCTGTTCGTAGTCAACGTCAGGTAAAGGGGTAAGGAAGAAGGACGTTCACGAGGGACGACAATAATAGAAAAGGTAGTAGTAGAAAAAAGGTCCATGAGGCATGGCAGCGCAAAAATTGAACGAAGCAACAGGTGAGGATGACGTGGAAAATAAAGTACAGAAATATGGTGGAAGAAGAGGAAGAGAAGAGGTGTAGCGGATTTGAAATGAGATTCGGAGAGGTAAAGAGTGCCTGGAAGAATGGGAAACAGGGTTAGTAGTACCACTGATCAAGAAAGGAGAGAGAAAAGACGTAGATGAATATAGAGGTATAATCTATGTCAAAACGATATAAAGGCCATGCGGGAGGAGGGAAGTATTCCACAAAACAAGAAAGGGTTCAGGAAAGGGATGGAGACGGCAGACAACATTTATGTGCTGAAACTTCTATTTCAGTTTGAGTTTGAGGTTGAGTGAGGGATGGGAAATGACAAAGAATAAAAGAAGAGATAAAGGTAAGGAGAATAAGACGGAGAAAGAATTCGGAGTCTTGGTATAACGGCTAGTATGGTATGATTAAGGGGAAGGGCGAGTAGAATAACTTGGAGGATATAAAAAGCAGAGTAAATGGAATGGAGTGATAAGATTCAGAATGAGAGGGGATCCGTATATCATATCATATGATAAATTTTATAAGATATAAATCAATTTCAATAAAATTCATACTTTGATTGTAGTGGATTACCCAGAGCATAAAAAATATAAATGAAAATGTTTTCTTGTTTTCTCCAAGAAATGGCGGAACGTAATCAGGAGTTTCACCTATTATACAGTTCAACATGAATTGTGATCATTGGATAGATGAGAAATGTACTATTGCCGCGGTAGTTAATAGTCATTAGTAGACAATTAAGTGTTACGAGCAAATTACTACCGATGTTTAATAGCCGTAGTAAATTCCCATGGACACAGTTGGTCACAATGTAAATTACCAACGACATTCGAAAATTTCCAATTTCTACCAAATCCCATGTTCGTTCTATAAGAAAAATTAAACCACGCACCAATTTTTAATTTATCTTTCAAACTCTGCATTAACCTCCAGCGAAAATGGACAAGAATTGAGAGATCACAGTGGGTTGAAATTTCAGCAAAAACAGGGAAAATTCCATCCGAAAAAAGAGGATCTTCTAAACAGGAAGGGTATTTTTTCCATGCTCACTATTTAGGCTGAAAAGTAATATATTCATGCGAATCTGGGCCTATCCAGTTTTGGTTGATTATTGAAATTTTGAGAAACCCCAAATCAAGAGAAAGATTCTTCACGATGAAGCTAGTGATGCCGTTTGATACAATAAATTTCAATAGGTAAAAATTGGGACTGAATCTTCTGTTAAAACTGATCAGGGTGAATAAAACGAGAACAACTTAAGGATAAAATTGTACGAATTGGTATATATGAATAGTTAAAGAAAAAAAAACAGAGCGGTCGTGGGACCGCCGACAGAAGCTTTACTCTTTCGCGTTAAAAGAAAAACCTAAATTTGATTGTTATTTCATTCATCGATTGGACAAAAACAGCTATCAGCGATTGAACTGCTTGAACATCAGCATTTGTCATTAGTAAATGCTGATTTATGTTACTTTCAGACGAATCACTATCAGAACTATTCATTATAAATAAATGCCTTTACTCGCGCGCAACATGTAAGTCCGTGTTCAATACACACACGCGGCGGATCGAGTGTGAGCCGTGTCCTCAGCAAGAGTGAGGACAGTGGAAAGGAGGAGAAATGTGAGAATAGGAAGAGTCGCAGCGTGAGCTGTCGCAGAGTCTACTGTACATATACTACACCAGCCTCCAGAACGGGTGGGAGGGAGGGAGGGAGAGCTACGTTTGTGCCATGCTACAGACATTTTCAGTCGCATTTTTCGTGACGCGGATAGAGTGTTCCCATTTTTCGCAGTTAGGTGGCCTCGCTTAGAGTATATGTATACCCTCCCAAAAGAAGCAGAGCTTCAAAAATGTATTATAGTTTCATTCTACGTAGTTGTAGATGACATGAAAGTGAATCAATTTATATGTATTTTTTTCAAATTTAAAGCCATTGCCATTTCCGGATTGAGCGCAAGGCAACTTAGTGCTGCAGAATACCACCATAGGCAAGAACAGCATAAACTCTGCCTCATGCAGTGCGGAAGAGATCAAAAGTGTAAGTTATTATTATTTTTATTTTATTATTATTTATCAGCATTTGGAACTCGAAAGTTCATTGCCTCATCTACCCGAGACCGCCACGCGTCCCT
>WSXT02116727.1:0-25231 GCA_011762715.2 Neuroterus valhalla | reverse complement strand
GTCTGGATCATTAAACCTTCTAAAGTTCAGAAAACTTGTATTTTAGAATATAAATAACTATAAAATTACCTAGTTGTTGTTCAAGAAGAAGCTTTCTATTATCTTCCAATCTCTTGACCTTTCCATCTTCTCTTGGAAGTGCCGGTTTTTCTGTAGTTTTAGTTGATCTAACGCTGTGATTCGCCGTCACCTTTTCAAGCCTTTGTCTCATTTCTGAACTGAGTTTCAACTTTCCTACACTTCCTGGAGAAGGCCTCTGTGCTCCTACTTCAAAGCCAGACCTAGAAAAAGTAACATAATGAAATATGCCACTTCACATTCTAAAAGTAGAAGATTGAATAAAAGAAGATTACTAACTTTGACTTCTTCTTCTTTTTATCGTCATCCTCTTTATACCCATTTTCATGTCTTTTATTCCCGGCACCAGAAGCATGAGCCACAATCGTCCGTTCTCCATTATTGGCGATGTTTTCGATTTCGAATTCTTCCCATTCGACGCCTCCTTCAGTCATCGGTTCACCATCCTGATGGTATTCTTGATACTGGGGTGTAATCTTCCTCTGTTGATGATGTTGACGCATTTTGAACTCCATAAAACTGTCCTGATTTTGACCTTCATTTGAGTCACTCAGAGGAGGCCATCTTTTAATTCATGAATAATAAAAAATTCGAATTCGAGTTAAAAAAGTTTCTACGGAAAAATTTTACTGAAATGTGTAATACTTAAGACTGCCTACCTCCATTTACCAATTCGGACCGTCTTTGCCCTTCCATAAGGGTCCAAAAACGGCCTCGATTCTGATGGATCATGAGACTCCAAAGGTGGAGGCATTGGCGGAGGAGGAGGAACGCCCTTATTAAAAACAGGACCATTATCTGCACTACTTTTCCTATTTTTCAATTCACTAAGCACATTGGTGAAATTATTCTGAACGTTTCCTCTATTGGATCCGCTTCTTTTCAAGTCAGGCGTTGAGTTGAAATTTTTTCTATCCATGCTAATTTTTCGCGGTCCGTACTCGACACTCGCTTTCCTCTGTTCCACGCTTTTCTTCGGTGGACTTTGAGATCGATGTACTTGAGCTTTCACCATCACGGTTTCTTGTCTTTGACTTAATGGCGTTGAGTGCGAAGGCATGCTGTGTTTTTCTGGTGACCAGAGATCTGCTTCATTCGTTTCCTAAAACCAAAGATGCGTTGACAGTAGTAAATACTTAAATCAAAATTATTCAGATTTTCTAAACAGAATCTACCGAACTTAGTTGAATATAATCCTACCGGTTGAGACGAGTTTTGTGGACTCTGGACCAAAAGTTGATGCAAAGCCTGATTCTGGGCCAAAATTTGCTGCTGAATCTGGATATTTTGAGCCATCGCTCTCTGGAGAAAAGCCCGCTGAAGGTTTTGCTGATAAGCCATCATATCGCTATTCTGATTCGGTGGTGAGTTTGGATACTGAGGTAAACTTAGCCCCTGCATATTGTAAATAGGAATCGGCATGAATCCAGATCCCATATTCACGTTTTGATTTTGACCAGGAGAGACTGGCTGAGGTGGACTGAACATTGGCATCATCATTGCAGGTGGCATCATCCCATGAGCCATAGCATTGAAATTGAAAGCAGCGTTTTGATTAGCATTGTCCATATTTCCATCCCCTTTTATTTTCTCAGAAAGAACTTTGGGCGTCAAATTAGACTCCCTTTTGTCACAGGATTCCATAATTACAGCTTTCACAAAATCTTCTACTGAATTTGCACTTTGATGAATCAGTTTCTTTCCAGATTCAACTTCGTACTCATCGACTGAACCTTTAATACTAGCAGCCAAACTTCTTGCATCTGATAGCTCATCCAGATTTCCATCCAGGACTGGCATGAAGAGATCGTCGAGAAACTGATCGACATCAGAAGCTTGACTAGGAACCCGGACTCGACGAACATGAGAAGCTAAAGATGGAGCTTCGCTTGTGTCTGACATTGCGGATGATTTGATTCCGTACTCGCTTTTCTCAATGTAGGCTCTGCTAGATTGGCTTCCAGGAAATGCTCGTTTTCCTAAATTTGAAGAAAATCACTAGAGTATTTAGGAAACTTCAAGTCAAAATTATGATTATTTTAGAACATAATTCTTTCAGGACATTCCTTGTTCTAGACCTAGTTTATAATTGTTTCCTCTTTTGATCAAAAAAATTCACGAAAACAGGTCAATACAAATGTATTAGTTTGATTGAATAGAGATCGAATCACTTTTAACGCATATATTATAATAAAATCGAATAAAACATCCCGGTCATTGAATCAAACTTCCAGTTTTTCCTTGGTGAAAAAATTCCTGACCTTCTCTCGGTTTTCCGGATTTAGGATAACAATTTTGAGAAACAAAGTAAAATTCTCACCTGGGTATTGGGACTTAATGAATCTAGTTTGCGATCGAATATAGCTGCTCTTATCATCTTCAGACCTTCCAGTTTGACTAACTGATTGGATATCTGGATACTCGAAATCAATCGTGAGATCCTCTTCTTCGAGAATATTCGGTTCTGAACTCCTTGTTATTCTGCTGTACTTTCGTTCCTGCACAATTTCATTTCTCGTCATGTACTCCACATTGCTAACAGCCGGTACTTCTCCAATTCTTTCCAAACTGTGGTACCGGTCATTCAATTTCGAGGATGATAATCCCAATACAGCAAGTTTGCTCGGCGAAATTATAACTTCTGGTTGGAGAAGGTTGTCCAAACTCCTACTGCGTTGCTTCTCCTTTTCAAAGTACCTGTCATTCAAAGCGGACTTTCTCGACAATCCCATTTCGGTCGTTTCTAGAATAGCTTCGTGTGATTGTTTTCTCATCTGCAAAAGAAATTAATACTTCATAATCTGCTACACTTTTATATTCTATACAAAACAACAAAGTGTTTTTTCGTTTTTAAAATTAGAAAAACTTATATCGAGTAATCGGTAACGAGCAGGAAAAAAACACTTTCAAAGAAAAATGAGGAAAAAAAAGCGGAAGATAAGTGGTGCCTATCCACTTAGTTTGACCTCAAGTAAATTAGGAATCCGTTTTTAGTGCATATACCATGAATTAAAATAGGTCGATGGAGGTAGTAGTAATAGTTCCTAAATACAAGACTTACCGGTGCTTTTGAAACAGGAGGTTGCGGAGGAGGAACCGCCGGACGTCTCGGCGATTGAATTTCCGCTTCGACCGGTTTGTCAACGACTTTCGGTACTGGTTTCCTCTCCAGCGGCTGGAAGGTCTTCAGTACAGGTGGCTCCGTACTTTGTTCTAGTTCTCGAATGACTTGCGTGTGCTGCAATGTTTAATCATAACAAATGATTCCCACGCTCGTACTCATTTCACTCATTAATATCCCCTACTTTATTCCCGCGTAAGGTTAAAAACTTACCTCTCTCTTCTTAATTGGCGGGAAGCTATTCTTTCTCTGCTCCAAAAACATGTGCTTCGCAGCAGGGAAGGCAGGGGCCAATTCCATTTCGGAAATTAGATCAAGGACGTAGTCAAATCCGTTCGTCTCGGTGACAATTGCATCAGGACCATCCAATTCATTCCAAAGAGTTACGGTCCATCCGCCATTCTCAACCCCGTGATTTCGAACTGCCAGATTTGCTAAATCTTCACAGGTGGTCCAGGAATCTACAGCACAAGTTGTCATTTCACCTGAAAGAAATTCGATTTATTTGTTCGTTAGAATTATCAAATTGACGAAACTGTGTTGTGGAATTATGAGTTTTAGGATTAGAAAGAGAATTTTAATTACCATCGTAGAATCCCACGGTCAATGCCATGTTAACTCGATTTCTATTCGCTCTCCATTCCAAAACACACGGAGGATAATTTCTAGGCACGTGTTGAATTGTCGTTTGTCCATTGCTAGTTGCTCTTAGTAAAGCTCTTTCGCCTTGCAACAATTTTCGCTGGCAGAAAGCCTTGTACCCATCGAACGCATGATCCGAAACGAATCTGAAAAAAAATGAAAGTTTAAAGTAAGATGTAAAAATTGCAACATTGCAAGGTTATTGTATAGAAATAAAAGTGTATAATTATAAAAAAATCTGTTAATTTCTCACTACTTATGCAATATTTTACACATAAAATTCGGAATCTTGGATTTGTTAATGTTTTCACTAAACAATTATTGTCAAGAAAAAATTCATAGGTACGAGGACTCGAACCATACTGACAGTATGATCAAACTGTTACCCATACAATTTCAAAGATAAAGCGTGTGTTATTTTAAAAATTACAAGTTATCAAACCTTTATTCTCTATAAAGTTTGTAGTTGGTGCGTTTTTATATTACAGATATTTGAATACAAAACTTTTTCATTAGAACCATGTTGAAATTAAGGGTTTCCTTATTTAATTACCTTCAAGAAAAGAAGGCCTTGATCATACATCTTTTCATCTTGAAAGATTTACGTTTAAATAATACAATCATATTATTTGAATTATCGCAGTTCAGCGTATAGAAATTATGATAAGAATAGTCAAATTTTGTCGGTACGAATGGCCTCGGAAAAGAGACAATTCCTACCAAAATATCGGTAAGAATATCCAAATTTTGTTACTACGCATTTACACTTTCTATTAAACTTGACGAGTCTTCTGTAAATAAATCTTTGAAAGAAGCCCAGGACGGAATTGTAGAACAAATGTGCGAATCATTTAATTTACTTCTTCCATCACATTAAAAATGTTGAAAATCGCTCGCTGTAAAGAACTGGATAAAATATGAGTTTGGAAACTTACTTAAGCAGGTACTTGAAGAGAGTAGGTGTCGGTTGGAAGGCAGAAAGACAGTTGGAGAGCAACAACCATCCTCTTTCTTTGTTGGCATCATTCTCGTTCTTCCAGGTTTGATTGGACAATTGGCACAGAAGTTCATCCCTCAATTTCTCATTGACGATTCCCTTATTAACAATGTAGTCACCCAGAGCCTGTTCCCTTTTGCCGCTGAGATTATTCTCATTCATAAATCGCAGAATCATCTTAAATATCATTAATGAATCTGTATAATCCTGATCCCGAGCTTTTGCTAAAAATGGAGTTTTGATAGGTTCTCGTTTCATTCCGAAAATGTGACTCTTGAAGTAAATATTTGTGAATTTCGAGAACTGATGTTGATCTATATCTTTTGGGAGATTATAGGTGTAGGGAAGCGGTACAACCGAACCCACGACTTTGATCAAGTTCCTCTCCGTGTGAGTTGGTTGCCAATCTATAAAGAAATATTGTGTGGGAAACATATAATGAACGAAAGCAGGAAAAACTAATAATTTATGGATTTTGAAAGGTACTAACCATCAAGTTTGCTGTAAATAAATGCAAGTTCGGCAGGAATTTCAAGATGATTAACACCTGCAACAGCCCTCGATGCTCTTTCCTGTTCTTCCCTTTGTTGCTTAGCTTTTGCTCTTTCTCTACTTGCTCTTTCCATTTCTGCTCGTTTTGCCATCTCTGCTTTCAAAATCATGAACTTCTCTCGTTCTTTTTTACCTCTGTATAGTTTCTGGGCCATAAGTACACCTTTTTTAAGATTTCTGAACTTTTTCCTATCCCTGTAGCCTCGGAAAACTGCTTGAAGAAGCACAGTGCTTCGGGAAATGTTAAGGAATCGCCTTCGAGCGAGGAAACCTCGAGTATACCTATAAGGAAATAATTTATATTTATAATTTATATTGAATTAATATTTAAATACTCTAAACTTCATGGTCTTATGAAAAGATTTCATCAACTTTAATAACAATGAACTGAATTTATTTTCATCAATCAATTTTTTATCAATGCATTAACCTACAGAATTTACATTTATTGCGAACTAATACCAGAAAACTTTCTTCCAACTATGTTTGCATTCCTATTATTCGCGTGACTAACTAGTTTTGAGTGCGTATGTTTTTCTCCCCTTCCTTTTACTTAGTAACCGCGTTGCCATGCAAATTATCAACTTGTGAGTCACTACCGATTACACTAGCTTATTTGCCTAAAAATTTAACTAACTATAAGGAAATAAAAGCCTGCATTTTTTTTAAAACTTGGTTTCGATAATTGAAAGAAGAAGAGCAACTAGAATCGATTAGTAAAATTAAAATGAAATACTAAAGGAAGTCACTAACCTTTGAACAGTGATAGCAGCGCGTTCAAGAATCAAGGCTCTGTTATATTCCAGAGTCCTCTCCAGTGATTCCCTCAAAAAGACTCTGGTAAGACCAAGTTGATATTGAGTTTGAGCATCCCTTGGAGCAGCTTTGTCGAGGATCAGACGACAAAGTTCCTTATTTGGAGCTCCTCTAGGAAGACGATTGGGAACCAAGTAACGATATCGATCAACGAAATGAGCAAAGAGAAGACGGACTGGGTATCCAGTTTTACGAATGTGAATCGTCTCCAACATTCCAGTGTAACGAAGTTGCTCAAGAACGCAGGGCATGTCGAATTTCATCGACGCCTTCTCTGTATTTGGCTTTATACAACGAACAAACCACGGATTACATCTGTGAACAAAGAAATCGTTTTCCATATGCCGCCAGATTCTAAGTCAAATTCTTACTGGAAAATTGATACTAATTTACTTAACAATTACAACTATTGTAATATAAATTACTCATCGTACTTGTGTAAAGTAATGATTTAAAAAGTCAGTTGCTTACTGAGACATCGATTCCAGGAGTTGTTGCAAACTGTCGTGAAATCGAGCAGACACGGTTGGAGTTCTCGGTTTCATCGTGACGAATCTTCCGTTGGGTTTGTTCACGGTTTTGTTCGCTTCGTGAGTGTTTCTGACGTGCTGGAACATCTTGCTCACCAGCTTTGAAATATAAATGAAACTTTTATAAGAATTTTCCGAATTAGATCCACTCAACTACTTCACTAAAATCATCATCAAGTTTCTCCATTCTTTGACATGAAAATACTCACCGTAATTTTACTGCTGATCAACAATTCAACAACATCGGGCCTCAGAGTATCTCGATTCTTGTCTAAGAACATTTCTACATTGTACCAAACTTGTCCAGCGTAATGTTTGATCGCAAATTCAGCAGAGTTCATTCTCGGCCTTGAGTACAATTCGCTCAATGCGTGATTATAATGGCACTTCTCAAGAAACGAAAGATCCGTCGCCTTCGGAAAGTTGCTTTCATCATCAAGAAGATGCAAAATTCCAACAGGTTTCTTCGCGATCAGGTGAATTACCGGCAAATTATCAGTGTAATTAATCGTAGTCCAGTCGATTTTTTCCTTCGCGTATTCCTGCTGTTCAAGTTTGAAGATATGTTTGTTGAAATAGAAGTGGAGATTTTCATTCGCGTAGTTGATGCAGAGTTGCTCAAAGCTGTTTTCAGTGAAGGTTTCGAATCCGAAAATGTCGAGGATCGAAATTGCGGCTGTTCGTTTTGTACCTTTGTAAACAATGTGATTGACTCGAGTGACCAGCCAGGAGAAGAGCGAACTGTAGAGTGCTTTTGAAAAAGCATCCCTCGCATCAAGAGCTTGATCAATATTCAACGCAGTTAAGACTCTTTCATTCCTCGCTTCCTAAAAATCAATAATTAAAATTAGAAAGAGCGACTTACTCCTCATAGTTTCTGATTCTCCCACCTGATTCATAAATTGAACATGAATGAATTCAAACTTTGAGACTCACCGTCGTTTTTGTCGTTAAGGCTCTGATGATTCCATCAGCGTTTACTTCAAGAAGATGAGCAGCCCAACGTATATCTGCATCTGCTCCAACCTCCACTCCTTCCTGGCCGTGTCTCATCTGTTTCCGATTGAAATAAACATTTCCGAGGTGAAGTACACTGCTGAGAATTTTGAATATCGTGTCTTGTTCCTCGGATGTAAAACCAAGAACTTGCATCGCAGATAAGAGAGCTTTGAAGTCCTCAGCGTCGTTCTTTCCATCGATTTCGCACCTGTCTCCCTAAGATTTAAGAATAACAGTTCAATAATTGAATGACATCAGGAATGCAATGTTAATCAATGGATAAAGATTTACCTGGTTTAGGTAGAAATATTTGTCAGGTTTCAAGAGTCCGAATTTGTCCCTATGTTGCTGATCGAGTCCAGCTAGAAGTTCGTAAAAAACGTGGTAGTTTCTTTCTCCTGTGGCTTGCGTCACTATTCTACTTTTTTCTAGAAGATATTGCGTGACTCTTCCTCCAACAATAACGCCACTGTAAAATATACAAGGTTTTTTAAAATCAAGGTGAAGATATGAAGATAGACTCTTATATCTCCTAAAAAAATTAATATTAAAAGAGAATAAATGTTTCCTTTTAGATTAAAATATATTGAAGGGATATCCTAACTAACAAGAATATTTGTATGCTAAATAGAAATTCATTTTCGAAGTATTACAACGCTGCCCACCAATTTTTTACTTCCAGAGTTCATTGGTTCCATAAAAAATATTCTTGTCAGGATAATTTAGGTAAAAAGTGAACTGCGTTAACGATCCAAGTTCATAGCTTGAACGGAGTTTTATGAACAGTGAGTTGGGTACTTACTCTCTAAAATGGACTTCCAGGTATTTTCCAAAGCGACTACTATTATCGTTCTTTGGGGTCTTGGCGTTGCCGAAACTCTCGAGAAGAGGCGCAGCCTCCAAAATTTGTTCCGTAACTATATTACTAGGTGCTCGGTTTACAGCGGCCAGGTACTGCATTACCAGTTTTGTTGATTCCGTTTTTCCTGAACCAGATTCACCAGAAATCACTACAACTTGGTTGGCAGTTGCATTGTTGGCTATAGATACTTGGCTATAGGCCGAAGACCCGATCGCAAAAAGGTGTCTGAAAACAATAAGTATAAAAATCAAAATCACAATTTTATGTTTGAAAAAGTATCCTTATAATAATATAGGGTTAGACTTACGGTGGTAATGTTCCGAGGATTCGACCCTCGTATAACTTTACTTGGTCGAGGCCATAAATGTCGAACATTTTGTATGGATTCACGGCAACTAGAATGCTGCCAGTGTAGGTCTGAAATTCGAGCCGAGGATTAAACATATTTCTTCTTGAAAAATTTCACTGGATTCTAATTAGTCTGAATCTACTCACGTAAATTAAATCTTTGTCGTAACGGATTTTCAAGTTCCATAATAACGATGCCTCGTTCAAATCACTGTAACATGTCAATAAAATTATAATCAGTTTCAAGGACATTGAAGGAAAAATACCAGGGTGGCGATTCAGCGGGCGATTTCAAATTCCCGGTCATTTCCCGGTTCTTCACGGTCAACTTTTTTTAACTTTCGCGGTCAACTAGAAGTAACATATTTATATTTATCGCAAAACGTAAACATTTATTTTCATTCATGATGTTTTTTCTAAATATCCTCTGAATAATAGATCCAATATTGCAAGCAAAATAAATAATCTTTGAAGAGAACGCTCAAATTTTGAACAAAAAAATATCATTTTCTTTGACAAAAATCGGATCAGTTCAACTTACAATTAAAAAAAATCAATTTACGATAATAAAATAAAACGGATTTTCTACAAAATACTTAATTTTCCAACCAATGTGCTGAATTTTCAAATAATATTATAATCTGTAACCGGAACAGTTAAATTTCAACCAAGAAGATGAATTTACAACGAAAAAGATAAATATTCGACTGGAGCACTTCAATTTTCAACCATAAAAGTGAATATTCAAACAAGAAGATAAATTTTCAGATAGAAAGGATCATTTTCTAAGAAAAAATACAATGTTTCAACAAAATGGTCGAATTTCGAACTAAAAAAATTATTATTTTCAACCAAAAATGGAACAATAACATTTATAGTTTGAAAAACGAATTTCAAACCTAGCCTAAGAGTTTTATGCTGAACCAAAGAATCTTCAACTGAAGGAGTTGAGTTTTCAAACAGATAAATTAACTACTATAGAAGAAAATTAATTTTCAACAAAAGTTTGAATAATCAAATTTGAAATTGACAAAAATGGATGTCTAACTAAATTTATAAGTAGAATTATGGAATTTTCTACGGGAATAAGTTATGTTTTCACTTGAAAAAAAATCGTAACAAAAAAAACCAACTTCCAAACAAATTATTACATTTTTACACCAAATCATGAAAAATTAAATCAAACTGAACATTTTTAAGTGAAGTAGTTGAATTCTAAACCAGAAGGACGAATTTTTAAGTGAAATTATGAACACTTAATTTTAATAGTTCAATTTTTGACAAAAAATAATTTTGAACCAAGAAGTTTAATTTTACAACAAAATTTTTGACATTTGAAGTATCAAAATAGTGATTTCCGAACAAAAATGGAATATTGACCTTTTGGCTTGAAAAATTTTCATTTTAAACCAAACAAAAGAGTTTACACCAGATGAATCTTCGGCCAAGATGATGGATGTTTAACTGAAGACCTTCCATTGTTAACCGTAAAGAAGAATTTTTCAAGAAGAATAATAATTTCCGAAGGAAAAGATAATTTTCTACCAAAAAATTGATTATTCAACAAAATATGTGAATTGTAAACGAAATGATTCAATTCTAAATTCAAAAGACAAATTTTCTTCCAAATTCTTGAATTTTTAAACAGAAAAGATCAATAAAAATTGAAAATAAAACAATTAAATTATCAGTTGAAGAAAATAATTTTGAATCAAACTGATGAATTTTTAGGTAAAATTATGAATCGTCAACCTGAACAAATCTATTTTATGCGAAAAAGATTAATTTCTAACAATGAAAATATTTTTCAACAATAAAGGCGAATTTTCCACGAAGCACGTAAATTCTCAAAGGAATAGTTTAATTTCTAAATTTGAAAATCAATGTTCAACTAAATACTTGTATTTTCACCAATTGAAGATGAATTGTTCTTTAACAAAGAAGTTACAATTCCAACCAGAGGTGAATGTTGAATCGAAATAATGCAAATTTGACTGAATGATTTTCAGCATAATTCAGAAATATATTTTCTTTTTGGAATACCACTTCTATCCTAAAAACTGTTCAAAGTACTCTCTTTATTTGAAATGAAGAAGAGGGGACTTAACAGTTGTGACCAATTTTGAATTGGAGGAACGATTTTTTCTTTAATTCCTCTCTTCTAAATCCGAATTATAATTAGTTTAGAAGGTTCCCGTTCCATGTTGAAAATTTCTTGTTACAAGGGAAATTATACTTCTTCACTGAAACTCCCTGCCCTAAAATAAAAACTAGAATTATTTTCTGAAATTCCCAGTCCCAAGTCAGATAAATGAGGGAAAGCAAATAAAACGTGATCAATATATTTTCTGAAAAAATTTAGGTAATTATTCTTTTAGTATGTTTGGACTATCATCAATTTGATTATCAAATTCGAGTCAGCTAAAAAAATTTCACATAGCAACAAATTTGCAAAACGTCTTTCTTATAATGGAAACAAAATCTTCCTCTCATGAAGTATAGGATGTCTTCGAATATCTTGAGAATCAGATTAAAGGAATGTTACATTCTTTAAATAAAATTATAAGATATGTTTATGATTCATAACAAGAAAGCGGTCACTTCTAGTATTCTTTTGATATAATTTTGAATAGTCTAGGTTAAATCAAGTAAATTCCCAGTTTCTTAATTATATTCACGGTCATTTCCCGGTTTTTCCCCGGTCAATAAAATTCCCGGTTTCCCAGTCAAGTCGCCACCCTGAATACTCTTTAATTGACAATTTTCTACTGTAACTTACGAAAGTTGGATCATATCTTCAACGCCATTTTGGCCTAGGTCCTGCCTTGGTTTTACTCCACTGAGATTCGTGAGTGTAAAGATTTGAGGCTGAAATGAGGAATAAATCTTCTAAATAAAAACATGGAATTTTCTCGTACATAAAAATCGAAAATTATACAATTTCCAGACAACTTTAACAAAGCAGACATCAGAGCATTTTTATTAGGCTTTCTCCACAAGTTTGAATTACTACTTCATCTTAAAAATGATAGAAAAAGCCTGGGAAATGGAAGAAAATAGTAGTTCAAGTCCTTCCCATTTACATTTCGCATGCCGATTTACGTCCTCGCTTTTCCGCTTTTTTTCAAAGCTTTCTCAGTGGCTCGTGAATGCGACTCGAGAGAATTTCAGCGAAAAAAAGGATCTATCGCGCGAATCCACGAGCGCATAAGACTCGAGAACCACTTACTTGAAGAACCAACCGGATACCGGCTTGAAATCCCACTGGCGTAGAATCATTTCTATTTCACCTAACATCCAAATAGTTGAAAATCCAAAAATAGACCCTTTTTATAATTAGAAAATTTTTGAGCCCAGTTGAAATTTGGATCTCTACTTCCGCAATTTTCAGTTCGATTGAAGATGACTGCGAAATGGTTTTAAGAATGAAAGAATTTTTTTCACTTGAGGAATTCGATGCTGAAGATCCGTCAAATCACCTAATTACCTAATTATTTGCTCCAAAAGCTTGAAAGACTGGTCTGCTTATTATTGAAGAAGATAATATAGGACTACTATTTCAAATAAGAACAGGTCTGGTGCTTTCACAAGGGAAACTATTTTACCAACATTTAAGGCGAGCAACCTGAGCTTGAAATATGCTTCATATTTTATACACATTATTATGCAGAATTTCCACCCCTCATTTTCGTTATGAAAAAACTCGGAGCCACATAATTTTAAGGCGGTTTCCTTTTTAGGATTCTGAAAAAAGTTTTGTGTTTCGTTTTGTTAAGCCGAGGGTTAGAGGGCATGTCCTTAAGTTTCAAGAACACCAAACGATATGTTTCTCAGGGTCGTAAACAACACAAGACAATTCGATATATTTCTTGTCCTACGCTCTTGTGTACCTCATCCATAATAGGACACCGCCCCAACTACAGTTCTGCCACGCAGCGACCATGCACCATAATATCTGCACTGAGAAAAGCGGAGCACGATGTAGCATGCAGAAGAGAAAAACAAAACTTAAATGGACTGTCGTGAGGCCCTTCTTCTCAATCTATCAATTATGCACACGTAATACCCTCAATGCCCTCGATTCGATCAATTTCGTCGAAATCGTCCAGGGAAGATTTAACGCTTGAAGTTTATTCCACGCATTGGCCCTTTTTTTAATAACAAACGAACTCGACGTCCCTCATTCGCAAATAACATGTTCGAGATATAACGGTTTCTACAATTTCCCAATCGCAGGAAGTGACTAGATTGATCTCGTTCCTACCGATTGCATGATATTCCAGAAAAAAGGAAACAGATAATGATTCCCCACTGTGAGGAATAAATCACGAGATGGAAGCGTAAGGAATCTTGTGATTTTGCGATAAAGATAATTTTGAATGCGATCTGAAAGATTAGAATTTCGTTTTAGTTTCGAGGCTTATTCTGATTTTCAAATCCAAATATCCTCGCTTATTGTTTTCAGTGATGAATTCGAATTTAGTAATGAGTATTGTCAAGGATCTCACTCTCGAACATCTTTCGATTATGTGTGCAAGAGTGTTGTAAATCATCATTACGTCCGTAATGCACTTTCGCAGAGGAATCGGTAAACCCCTCACACTATGTGAGTTGCAAGCAGACGCAGTTTGGTATAAAAGAAGCCAGCTACTTTCGCGGAAGTGACAATGCATTCCATCAAGTATGCAAGGAATCCTAATAATTCAAACCTCGTTACGACTTTCTATATAACCGAGGAATCCTCGTTTCGATGCACCGTTAGAAGAGACAAAAATGTCTTCCATTATACTCTTTTGCTCATCTCGGACTTGGTAAAATACGAGAAGACAGAGAATAGGCACGTTTATTACTTATTTCCTAAGCTAGTCAAAATTCCTCTTCATTAGGCACACCAGTATCTTTTATCTCATGAATTTTAGTCTCTCAAGAGGTTCTGCCTGAAAAGTTTCTGATGACACTTCCTATCATATTTTAATCGTCCTATAATTAAAACACAAGACAAGTTCTCACACATACACACATACACACAAAATAAAATCTCCCATCCTTATGAAAAATATCTAAATACATTTCTTCAGACGGTTACTTCTCTCCAGGTATTCTTTGATAAGAAATTGCTAACAAGCATTACTTAATTCTGTGGAATTTAAATCAACAAACAGAATTCATTTTGCTATGTTTAGCTGACATTCATTTCCAGTAGACTTCATTGATTACAAAAAGTGAGTAAAAACTCGCGAAAACGTTGCTTGCACAAGTACGTTCCAATTTGTGGAGGCAAGCAGTATTTGTAAACATATCGATTGAAAAAGTGATCGTCTAATGAAACTTTGTTGGAGGGTTGACCAGAATAAGTGGATGAAGATTTCCCAATGGATAGCTCAACCATTCATTGGGTAATATGGTGAATGCTAGTGACGACATAAACGAACGATCGCCTCCAGTCGTGTTGGCGATGGCGTCTTTTTAAGGAAATTCAGCCCAACCGGTTGTTCCTTATGTTCGCCTGGAGGTAGTCGCGTTGGCAGATTAACTTAACCTAGGAAGCCAGGCTTTTCTGTCCACGATTCCATTGAGCTAGATAACTAGATCGTTGGATTACTAGATATGTTCGGCATCGTTTTGAGTTGAACGAGAACGTTTACCATGGAAAATGTTGAATGGAATATGGGAGTTAAAGATGAGACTTTGAGGTTTTAGAACTCTGGGTTATAGGTTCTAGATCAGGAATCAGCAAAAAGTTCATACCTTCCCAGCGATGACTGCTTGCACTGACAGAACGTTCGCTGCCTTGTGGTATTCCAGAACCTCTCCTGGTAGAACATGACCAACACCTGGGTCGAACCACACCAGCTCACCCTGAAAAAATGTTTTTCATTAGTTTCATTACAAAGGAGTTTTTGAGATAAAATAATTTCTTGTAAATGAGGAATGCGAAACCGTTCAATCTAAACCAAATCAAGAAAGACAAATACTAATAATACATTTGGAATTCACTCTCTCAGTCGACTTTTGAAGATTAATCAATCTTGAAATCCCAATCTTAGATAATATAAAAAGTTTTAATCAGTCAAAAGCTAAAATCTCCAATGTGTTTATCCTAATTGAATGAAATTTCTCCCTCAAGCAAACCAAATAATTTTCCACAGAAAAGTACTACCACTTGAAAAGTGGTAGCATTAATAAATCAAGAAGATTCAGTTCCACTTTTAAAAAATCTCTTTCCAGAAAGACATTGTAAAATATTGCATATTAGAGTCGAAATCACCGTAAACTGCTAACTATGCTTTTACGACAAAATAAACATGCTTCACGGTTACACTAATTGAAATTATAGTTGCCCCCAACCCTACTTTACGATCACACTTAATAACCTTCTTAACGGTCCTCCCATACAAACGCAAAATGCAAATTCATTATCCCTTTTTCCCGATTGCGACGGACATTTAGCATCTTCCCCATCAGCAAAAGATTTCACGATATAAATATTAAAATTACACTTTCCTCGCAACTAAGAATCTTAAATAACTCAAATTCAGCGCACCCTTTTCAGACTTCCATTCCTGTAAAAACCATCATTGACCTTGGACGGTATTCTCGACATAAATTTTCTTTTTCCAGTGCAAAAAGCGAAAATCGAGGTAGACATCCTCGGCGAATTCGAACGCACACTATTCGCGTCACTGAAAGTTCTTGCATCAGAACCAATCGATTTTCGCACCTGATTAGTCCTTTCCTTTGTTAGTTTCAATGTTGCAGAACTCGGACTTCTCGTATCAATTCGCAAGGGAATAAAAGAATTACTCGACTTTTTCACATAAGTAGGTAAAGTCCTGGACACTGACTCATCTTCACGATCACCAGGAAACTCGCGAAAGGAAGTTCGACTCTCGAGATCACCAACAATCGATCTTGACCATCGAAACCTATCTGGAATTTCCATTTTTATGTTTCCCTTCGGAGGGTTATTATTCTTTCCAATCAAAGATCTGCGACGATTGATTCTTTCAAGATCGTAAGATGTCCCAGGAAGTGTGTGTGAATGAACCTCATCTTCATTCCCCGGTCCCAAAAAGTTCCTCGGTTTCTTTCTATTTACAGTTTTGGAATCTCGAACCTCGACGTTGCCGATGATCCTCCTTCGGGACATTGTCCTATGAACAGTGCAGACATCGTCGGGATTTCTCCTTTCGTGGTCGACTTGCCTCTCCCTCCCATCCACGTGACCTTGAAAGTCTCTGGAAGAAGCCGCTCTTCCGTAAATCAAGCCTCCCTTGCGCTCCACCTCTTCCATGTCCAGTAACGACCTGGGCCTGTAAACTGGATCACTCACAGGGTCTCGAATGGATCTATAAGTCTTCTTCTGGAAGGAAATCTCCGAAGTCGAGATGCTGTCCCTGGAACTACTCACTTGTTTTCTCGTATCGCCATATCTCCCTGAAATTCTTCTCGAAACATCCTGATCACGAGATGCCTTTCTTGGAACATCCTGATCACAAGGGACGTTTGGCAACGAAGCCTTCTTGCGTCTGATTCTACCATAGATACCAGCTTCCTTCTTCCCGAGTTCTATGTTCGAGCCCACAAGACTCCGATCTTCATTAAACTTTGAGGATTTACCCGAATACGTAATCTTCGGTAAGGTCGAAGGCCTGGGTAGCAATGTCCCTACCTCAGAGCTTCTAAATTCGCAAACAGATCTCGAATCGTCGGCTCCTGAATTTTTATGGATTTCTCTGCTCCTAGCCAAAATCCTCGATCTCGAAAACCCGGAAACATTCTTTACGAATGGGGTTCTAGGATGCTCCCGAAATTCACTATCTATACCACTGTGGCTTTTCCTCCCTTGAGATCCTTCGTGAATATCGTCGGGGCCGGATCTCCGCTTGATGATCTCTTGTCTGGATACTCTTCTCGGATATCCGCAACTTTCGTTGCTCAGTCTTTTACGAATTGAGGGCAAGGTCGTGGGTCGACGGGATAATGAGTCCTGGTTTGGGTCTGAACGATGATTTTCCTGCACTTCGGAGGGACGTCTCCAGCAACTCCGGAGGGATCCGTTGTATTTGTTTACGGAGTCTTCTTCGGATTTTGAGCACCTCCTGATTATCTCTTTCCGGGAAATTGGATGCCCCTGGGGGAGGATCGGTTGCGGGGATACAGAAGCGTTTGAGTAGGTTTCCGAATGGGGACGATAGTAGTAGGATTGTTCCTTTCGGGAACCAGATGGTCGAGTTCTTGATGATTTCATTTTAAGGATTTCAGGGAATTTTTTAAGCTAAATTTTACCGTAAAGAAGATTCCCAAAGCTGCAATTTACATTCAGATTCACACCTTTGTTCTCTTACGTGTTTCTATAACTTTTGGTGTGACCAAAAATAGATTTCTCTTTTGAACAATGACTTGTGGACCATCTCGTTAATTAATAATCGGACTTAAAATCCTATCTTTGGCATGAAATATTTAGAGGGTCCCAGTGCGAGGACATAATTAATTCCAGTTCCAGACCCAAGTTCCCAAAATTATGCAACTCTCGTCTACTGGGTAACGGTTTCAAGTAGAAAGTTCAGGTTTTCGAGTGAAATTGATTTTCTGCTTTCGAGGTCGATTCGCAGTGCTGGCTCTGATTTTTCCAGGGATCTAAGTTCGGTTGAGTGCGCAAGCATCGCGGAGAAACGTCCATCGGAGGTGCGACCCACATCTTGTTTCTTGAGAAATGCATTTGTATCCTGGCGCACGTAGAAGCTTTTCTTGCTAGAAAGTACCAAAGGTCGATAGTACCTCATAACCTGGAGCCTAACTAGACTTTATGCACTGACAAGAATCCTCGTCTTTTAACGTCTTCGGGGGCCGAAGAGTTGTTAACATGCAGTATATCATCTGCTTGATTTACGACACTGGTAACACAACAGGTATATCAGCTCTAGTTCAACTTAAAGTCGACCGAATATCGGTGACTTGAGGTCGCCGGTGAATCACGTCATGCATTTTAAAATCTACGTGGACCTTTCTAAGGAAGCCAGGAGGCCGAACTCTCGCACATTATCGGGATCAGCGGGTCGCAAAAAAACATTGTCTCATCCAATGAAATTCTAGAGACGAACCACCTGCTGAATACTACTTAGGAACCAAAAGCCACTTATGCTGAAACAAACGCTGATTCCATTTTCGCACAAGAACTAAATCACAAAATTCATAATAAACCACAAAAAATGAAAGACGACCGATCTAAACTCGAAGATGTTTGATGTAAGACTGCAAGTCTAGTCTTTCTTCGCAACAATTGCTGCCTCCGCACATTGGCGTATGCATTTAATATAAAGTTAGAGTTAATTGAAGAATCGTTCCTTCATGTTTCTGCATTAGCGATGGGTTATGTAAATATGGAAAAGCGATAGCTGGATGGTTTTGGGAGAGCAGGCGACAGGCTTCAAAGTGGCAAGGACACGTTGTTCATTCTGATGAGACTTCTTGGAGATCTAATGAGGATTTTGTGATTGTTGAGTTTTTAAAATCACGCTTTGGAGGCGCCAGTGAATCGAAGTGCTTTGGGGTGGAACCAAGCGTGCCTCTTCTTATATAAATTACGCGCTAAATAGGCGCATGCATGTAGGTGCTGTGCATTCTAGACAGGGATAGTGCAGGTTGCGTTATGACGAACGGGAAGTGACTTTAACGAGGCTTCTGTACCGTAGATCGTCAATGGAATCCATGGCCGATTGCGATTTCACGATCGGTAATTAGGACCTTTCAATTGGTTCATTATCATTAAAGGCAATCCCGTCGACTGGAACGATCTTCTTAGCCTACTATGCACTATCCTTTTCTTCTAGCATTTCAAAGCTCCATCAGGTCCTGATCCAATTATGTCTAGAATTCTATTGCTCTTCAGCCACCGTTAGACTAGAGTCAGATTTTCTAATGTCTCTTTTTTTGTTTAGGAGAAAACGATTTGATACTTTGATGTTCAATTTTATGGGTATTGTAGAAAACTACAACTAAAAAGTTTATGCAGAGAACATAAACGCATCAGAATAAAGAGTTCGCGTCATTCACGCTCACTTTCATTGAACGGTCCTGAGGAATTGATTTATAGAATCTTCGACGCTTTAATGACTTTCTCTTAAACCCGATGGACATTTTATATTGTCTTGTTTTTGCGTTAAAGTGAAATATGATCATTTCCATTTTTATAACTTGGTAATAAAGCAGGTTTTTGCCATCCATTGTTATAAGGAAGACGGAGGTTCGAATTAAATTATAGACTTCGTAGACTACGAATTTTATTTGTCCTTGAGTTATGTGACGCAAAATATAAATGAAGTTTCAAAGGATATATGTTTTTAAGAAATAAGAAGGTTAAGGAAAATATTTAGTTACTTTCTAATAATCTAAGTTCTTGAATTTACGGTAAGGTTTGAAGCTAAAGCTTCTCTAACAAATAAAATAAAATATGAAAGTTTTGATTGTGGAAGTCAATGATGAATTATTTGATTTGATAAAAACGTGAATCAAGATGCTACAAATCAATTTCAAAGATATATGATTGACAGAACGTTTTTGAATAGGAGTTCTGAGTCAGCTGATTACTAACTAGGAACTAAACCAGGCGTTGGATAGTTGAATCATCTCAGCAGTATTCACTTTCGAATTGTGTTACTGACCTCATTATTATGTAAAGCCTTCGATATTAAATCAATTCATTGTCAATATATTATTCTGTTCCAAAACGGTTATTCTCATGATTAACAAATCCTAAGTCTATGGATTCCATTGAAATATATTCTCAATTTAAAAATTGATGGATAGATGAAGCTCCCTGGTTGATCCTGCCAGTAGTCATATTCTTGTCTCAAAGATTAGGCTATGCATGTCTCAGTACACGCCAAATTAAGGTGAAACCGCGAATGGCTCATTAAATCAGTTATGGTTCCTTAGATCATACCCATCATGCCCACCGTCAAGGGAAGAAAAAATTTAGGAAATGATGAATCTTCAAATTGTCCTTAAACTTCAAAATTTAGATTCTATCCTAAAAGTTCTAGTTATTTCCCACAAAATACTGACACCATTTTTAGGATATTCCATCGCAAAAATCAACTCCTTCATGAAAAGTCCACAATTCCATTCTTTTGAATCCCTAAAGAAACTTTACAGCTAAATGTCTTGAGACAGAAAGAATCTGTTATCCAGATTTGCCCCACTTCGAGAAAAGAGAGCTCAGTCTATGTTACGAGACCTCATAGCAATGGCTTACGATTAATATCATTCTTGAGGTATGGAATGGTGTTGCTGGTGGTGGCAGTGCGCATTTCTCGTAGCCGACGTGCCCGCTAGGAATTCGCTCACAGCTTGTTATATCGCTGCGCGTAATATCGGCAACGTTGCTGCTTCTAAGGTCTAAGCCATGAGTTGGATCATGAGTCTAAGCAATGCGATTGCCGCACAAGAGTCATTGGAAAGTTGCCGACAAGGCGATGAGATTCCTCGTGCGTGCCAATGTGCTTATATCAACGTGCACGTAAAAGACTTAGTCTACGACGTCTAAGTTAAGAAGTACACACGCAGATCATTGACTCCCAGTGATGTTTCATTGTAGGTTCGTAAATCCCTGGACGCAACACGCTTGTTTACTGCCACGAGACATCAAGACGACACGAAACACGCGATTACGAGCAACAACACCCAGTATCGCAATGTCGCATGGTCAAATACCTCTTGAGGATGAACCTTTGGTGAAAGTTTGCCGAAGGTATTTAGCTTTTTCTTGATGATTGGTGTCAACCAACGGGTTCACTCTAATGCCAAAGTTGCGCCCATTCATGCGTAGCTGGTTTCTTCACATTCCATCATTTCATAATAATATACTTTGTGGAAAAAGGGCACTCCTATATTTCAATTAGTTTGATTCGTCATTGGCACAGGGTTGATGAAGAGGACGAATAACAGCATTTTTTTAAATGCCTCCTGAAGAACCTATATAGATTTTAATCGTTATTGTGTCAAGGTAACGACTATGAATTAAATTACTTTTCTTTCAGTATTTTGTTTCAAAATAGCAACATTTAATCCATTCAACGATTCCATTAAAATTTTAGAACGTGTTTACTATGTAGCTAATAAATTAAGAGGATATTGTGAATTTAAATTTTCCAAATGCTGTTGAAACCTGAAAATAGAATGATAGGTAGACAGCATTTGATTCTCACCTTCTGCCACACAGTATACATCTTGAAATGCCCTTAGATCCCTCCTTGATGAGAAAATAACTTCATTTTGCCTCTCCTCCACTCTTTCCTGAAAAAAAAAGAAGTCAATAACGAAGGTTGCTACAAAATATCGATTTTAAATGATCAAATTGAGAGAAATAAAGAGTTTGTTAATATCTTAGTATCTTAGATATTTTGGAATATGTAAAAAATTAAATTTAACCTTGTGGGGACTTATTTTTCTCCTTTTCAGATAATAATACATCACTACCTGACTTTGAAAATAATTGCCCATAAATCTTTTGGGATTTATAGTCGCTATTCTTCTTCTACAAAATCTAACATGTGTTACCTACACGGTCTGAACGTAATTTGTCTACGATCATCGATAAGGAGTACTCAAGTCTCGGAAGTACATCAGTGGTTACTGATTATGCACTATGCAAGTGCGGAAGTCAAACCCTAGTGTAATTAGATACAGAGCTGTATACTTCCGTTATGTTGAACCTGTCTGGCGACGAAAGCCTTAAACGATCTGATCGTTTCTGGTCAGGTCGTAAGTTACCCCCATGGTGTAAAAGTCATACTTATGATTGCAGAAAACAGTTGCAAACTGGTTATCAAACTCCTATCGTAACAAAGTTTTAAAAATCGTGTTTTTATTTTCTCAACCAAAAATAAATATGCAACCAATAGAAACTGAATTATTTGGGTAAAAAATTCTACTCTTTCGTTTGACAAATTAGTTTGAAGTATGAGAAAAATGTCCCGAAAGGTTAAGAAATTATTGTAATCAGTAATTTTCCTTCTACAATTCTATACAACTTACGTTAAAAAATTAAAGAGTAAAAAGGTTCTGGAACGTTTCAAGGATTTGTGCCTTCTAGGAATTTACTTTACAATCCCTCACTATGCTATTTCGAACACGAGACTGTTTGGAGTCTCAGTTATTGCTTGTCCGTATGCATGATCTACAAATTATGCAGGTATCTGTTAGAATTCCTGTAAGTATCTCATCTATAATCACAAGCTAACGTAAACATTTACTCAAACAACAAACCGAACTACCTCGAAATGTTAAGAGGCTTTCATCTTTCAAATACAGATAATTTTATAAACTAGAGAGGTTTTACTTATCCCGTGCAACCTATTATGGGACAGATTGTTGTCGAGGGCAGAACACTTTCTCTGCAAACCTATAATTTGAGAGGTATTGAAATTTTTAATAGGCTGTAATATAGTCACAAGTGAAAGCAGTTCACTGTGTTACGCGAAAATATTTCTAAAATTCTATCTTATTATGCGTTTTGTGCACTTAGTGAAAGTAAATTATATTTTTCCATTGAAACTGGAGACTAAGATATAAGTTTCTTGCAAATCCTGTATGCAAACTAAGGGGTTTAGAGATCTAATTAGAATTTATATTAAAATCAAGAAAAAATAAATATTTGTATCGGAAATCAAGAAAAGATTGCAACCAACGTTTCGTTATTTATTCTTAAAATCCTATAATTATTATTTTTATTTGCGTGATTTGAAGTCAAGCTGACTTTTCATGAGCAGATTAAAGTTTTTAATTAAATAGAACTTGACGTGATAAATTGTGATAATTTGCACAGTCTTATTGCAGAAAAATATTTTATGTTTGATAATATTTATTCTGTCTCTTGACTTGGCCTTGACTTCTTGGTGGAATGTGGGCCTTACAACTTAACGAATATCAAGTGGACGCGCTGGCGATACCAGGATAGTGGTGTTACCGGTCAATCAAGATTTGTGTATTTTAAAGAGCACTCATTGACGCCGTTCACAATACCAGACGAAATTTCTGTTTCGAATCGAAGATCAAATGAATTCCACACAGGAATTAAATCATAAACTTGAAATCAGGGATTGAAACTCTTGCTACCGTATAATCATCATTTAGTCCCGACATAAATAATATCCATATAGACAGTTTGGCACAAGGGAAAATCATTTTTACAACCTTTGAATCCCAGAATCCCATAAAGAATCGAAATTGGCAGTCGTTAAAACCACAAAAGTTGAAAATATACCAATTTGTGGACTAAAAAAACTCTCAGGATCTTAGAAATTTCGAATTAAGGTGTTCTGAAGTTTTGAAGAATGCGAAAAATAATAAAATTGAAAAGTGTGAAATTGCACATTAGAGATAAGATTCTCATAAAAAAACAATAGAAACATAAAAGTTACTACCTATATTTGATAAATCATAAGATTAAAGAAAAAAAGTAAATTCAGCGGAACATATTACGTATTCTACTGGTCCCCCGAAGTTTTTTTTTAAATGTAAGCACTCAAGATAAAATGGTTAGCTTTAATTTTCATTGGGATTTTTGCATATAAAAAGCTCAAAAGGTATAAAGCCACGTTGAAATTATTTGAAGGTTAGGAATCTTCACTGATTAAAATTGAAATTTCATCCCAACTGCTTTTTTTAGTGATGACTATTTAAATTTCAAATGACGGAATCACTCTACAGGGTTAAAAGAAACGATACAATTCATCAAAAAGAGATGTAAAAACATATCTTGATAGACCATAATGTATGTTTTTTTAAGCTGCTTAATGCACTTCATAAAATATTAACTCGGTCCAGGAAAGTAAACATTTAAACTAAATACCTTTTCAGAAAGTGTTACGAAGAAATGTGTAAAAACAAACAACATATTGTTACGAATTGATGTAAGAGTTACAGATAATTACATATACTATTATTATTATAGCCATTTGTTGACTGTTTTAAATTTGATCATTTCGAGGTGACATCTGTTGCCAAGAATGTGAAACACGTATAAATACATATTCAAAAATTGATTGCTCTTTTTGGGTGAAATTCAAAAACTATTAAATTGTTATAATTAATACTGCTAAAATATTTATAAGAATTGTGCAGAAAAACTTACAGCTGAGGTTGGTAAGTTTCCACAGTTTAAAAGAGTAGAAACTCGATATTAAAACTCGAATTGGCCAATTACAGACCTCGTATTTTTGCCGCTTGGATCCGAAGGGGTTGAAATCGATTTCGATCGATTTGCCCTTTCGCTCAGCAAAAACCACTGTAGAAGTGGTTTTTTTCAACTAGAATTTTTTATTCAAACCGCATTATGCGTGTTTTTATCTAAATCAAAGTTGGCTTTTGTGTTCAGTGTATTTTCGGAAAATTTCTTGTACAGTAAACTGCGAAATTTTGGTCGTAAATCGATTAGGTCGCAATGGTAATTTTGAGGTTATTTTGTCTGTCAAATTGTAAAAAAGAATTAAATATTCGAAATATCATATAATGCTTAACTTCTATACCAAGCAGTAAATATTTACATGGAAATCTATCAAATCAAGTGTTTTCGTCAAGTATTGCGTTTTAATACGGTGAAAAAAAGACTGTTTGAAATTGACCAATAACAGCTTAGAGATCTACAGTTGCTAAGTAACACAAGCGTTGTGACGCACAGCTCAAGAAAGTAGAGAATTTTTAAAAATTGGAACAAAAATACTGTTTTTAGTAATTTTTGACAACATTTACTCATCGCAAAAATGTATTTTTTAAACCTTCTCAATTTTTTACTGACGCAAACTGCAAGGCCTGAAATCTTCACCGCAGAGTTTTTATTAATTTAAATCGACAAATTCGGTCGAGCGCGAGTGTGTATTTTGACGTTTCGAATCCCCGGTCTCGTTCTGTCGAAAAATGTTTGTTGTAATTCCAGTGTCGCGTCTTTTTTTATGGTATAGTAGTATTCTCTTCACAGCATCTTGCTATCTTTCTTTTTTTAGCCTATCGCCTCAATTTTCATTATAGTTGAAGTTGCCGCCTTCCGAATTTATGAGGTTATGTTTGTCGTCGAGCAAGTAAATAAATCCTCTCCGTGAATGCTCAAATTAGTGTTTTTACATTCTCATCAGAGAAGGTATTAGATTTGTGTAAAATTTGAACCCCCGGTTTTTGTCGAATGTCCACGTTTTGTGACCCCCTGAACCCAAAAACAGGTTTTTACGAATGTGTCTGTCTGTCTGTATGTATGTATGTATGTATGTATGTATGTATGTATGTATGTA
>WSXT02116706.1:0-11055 GCA_011762715.2 Neuroterus valhalla | reverse complement strand
AAATTAAAATTTGTTCAAACAACCACCGCAGGGTCAGACTAGGAGCAACTGGCATTAAGAAAATGCTACAAGCTCCCAGTCGAACCGCCGTTAAATACACCTGTGGTCACGTCTCACGACCGTCAGATGAGTGTCCACATGCATTACAAAATCACAACGACGGGCCGGTGAAACCTTCGCGTGTCCTAAGCACACGGTGCGACCCAAGAATAACTGCTCTTTGCATCCATCCGGCTAGTGCCATGGCATATTGTTGGCACACGGGGATGGCTTTAAGGTCGCTAACCAGTGAACGCGTCGCACCTCCAAGAGCACCGATAATCAAAACGATTAATTTGACCGAATATCCTTGATAATGTCGCTGTATGTGTTCTCTGCGATCTTTGTGTTACTCCTTCCTCTCAGTTTCCTTGCATTTGTTGTTATCATCGTCTGAACCGAGAATTCGATCCCGTATATAGTTCGGTCACGCTTATCAAGGAGCACGATGTTGGGTCTTGTATGTTGGATTGGGGGTATTGTCGAGAAATCGTAGTTCCAGTAGATTCGTCAATACTCGTTCTCAACAATAGACTCTATACCCCTTGGAGCGTTCAGCAGGGCAGGGTCGCGACCAACGCCTTTAAAGCGACAAAGATGATGGTAAAACACTCTCAAGGAAACATTGTGTCTGTACAGGTAATTCGTCCATAGGTGCTTGGGGAGTTTCAGACACGCCTTGCAACTATCGCTGGAAACTTCTTTACGTATATGTTCCGGTGCATCACCTTGTCTTCATGTTGTTTAAGCAAGTTTTTGGCCTCCGCATTCTTTACCTGTGCTTCGAGGCATCTTGATGAAGTGATGCACTATCCTCACTTCTGATGTTAAGGCTGAGGCCAAGGATTTCAGCAGCCTGCTCCGCCGTTTTTGTAAATAAAGGCTTCTTCCCCACTCATTTCGTGATTCGTCACCATTGCCATAAGAGGATCTCTACCGTTTGCTATGATTTGGACATTACTGACATGCGCGTAGTGATTTCAAGGGCCGGAGCTCGGTCTTCGTCCATGGAACGACCGCAAACGAGTAGAGTAGAACTGGGACGGAAAACATGCTGGTCACAGATATCTTTTCCCACGACGAAAGGTTTGACGACCAAATCCGTCGGAGCAGGTATTTGAATCTGCTTTGAAGAACCTCCTTCACATATAATGTATCCTGAATGCGGCATGTCCACGTTTCAGATGAATCTTGGCACACTTATCTATACTTATTTAATCCAAAGTCCATACCGATTTCTCGTGTGTACCTTTTGACGATAATGGAGCATCTTCAAGATGTTCTTTTCCAGGAGCATAGATCTTTAAGTCATCTATATAAAATATATGAGTGACCTTATGCTCACGGACATTATATCCGTCACAGCGGTATCCATGAGAATCACGGAGTGAGAGGGATAGAGGCAATAATGTAATGCAGAAGAGTAAAGGGCTCATTGCGTCACCCTGAAAGACACCTCTCTAGGAAGTGACACTGTTGGTAGTCACACGATGTTTTCCAGAAGTGATAGTAAATCTGGTCTTCCAAAGAGGCATAAATCTCACAGTGAATCTCACTATATCCGAATAAACCTTTAAGCTTTTCAGCAGACAGATGATAAGACTATGGGAAATTGAATAAAAAGCTTTCTGGTAATCAATCCAGGCCGGCGACAGATTGCGTTTGTGGTGTACAGCGTCTTTGCAGACACTCCTGTCGATCAGCAGGTTTTCCCGATAGACTGCTGCGCCTCTTTTTGATCCTCATTGTTCGTAAATGTCACTCTATACAGGTCCAATAAGCCGAATAATCCTGTCATTCAGGATAGATGTAAAGATCTAATACACCGTGTTCAGACAAGTAACTGGTCGGTAGTTCCTTGGGTTGGAAAAGTGACCTTTCTTCCGTAGGAGTAGAGTTCGTTCTAACATCAGCCACTGCTGTAAAGGGATCTCCGACTTTGAATGCAAAGTGAAGATACGAGCCAAATATTTGTTTCTAGAAGGGAACCTCTTCCACCAAAAGTTCTCGATATAATCTGGACCAGCAGCGGAGAAGTTATTCGTGCCCCTCGATACTTCCTTTACCTCCTCAGCAGGGATTGATGGGCATTTCTTCTCAGATATTATGAGGTTATTGCACAGCTCCTTGAAACGTATGATATTCTCAGTGCCTTTATTCAGTGGATGTCTTACCCCGTGAATCTCCCTCCAAAATGTCTCGACTTCTTGAGACTCCGGTGGGGGTTTAACAAAAAAAAGGAGGATCGCTTAAGAGGCGCGATGGGTCAGCGAGAAAGTTTTTATCCTCCTTGACCAATCCCCCCCACCTCTTTTTGATTCTTGTCCTTGCGTCAGATAGTACTCGTATTTCGTCAACAATGTGCTGTTTGATGGTCATCAGCTTTGACATTTTCAATGTGTGATAATGGATCCTCATTTTATGAGCGAACTTCCGAACTCTTGCCGTGAAAGGCTTACCAGATTTCATGATGTCAATCACACACTGCATATGAAACGTTTTTTTGTCTTGCCCGGCTAATCTTCTTTTTTAGTTGATGCAAGCGCTTTTCGGCTTTTTCATCAATCGTGGGGTGGACCTTCGACTTGAACCAGCCAAAGCTTTCGCCGCATCATAAACTAAATAAGTGATGGTCCGGAGTTCGAAATCCTCTGAGAGACCTTTACGAAGGATAGCATCCATTCCAGACAGATCATTGGGCTTGGGAGAACCCTGAATGTTAATGTTCCTCTTTATCCTAAAATCGCTGTATAGGCCATAAGGTCGCCCGTTACTCTGGAGACACCGTAAAGGACACCACGTTTAGGTGCCATTCAGCTTTCAGCACGGTTGTTCACGCCTTAGCTTCTGAATTTTTACTTCGGGACCATCCCTGGACAATTGTTCGCAACTGCTTATTAGTTTTCGGAACCGTGTTCAGCAGAAACCCTAAGGTTTCGGATAGAGGGTCCCTGTACCGAGGGCTTCTGCTGAAGATGGTTAGGAGAACTAATAAGCATTCGCGGAGAGTTGTTCAGGGATGGTCCCGGAGTAAAAACTTCCAAGCTAAGGCGTAAACACCCTTGCTGAAAGCTGGAAGGCACCTAGGTGTGGTCTCCTTTATGTTTTCTCTAGAATAACGGGTGACCTCCTGAATTATACAACCTGGCTCTCGCATGTGGGGCTCTATGAGGCTGGACAATCCTCTCCCTAGCTACTCGTGGGAATAATTATGAAAACACACAACTCAAATCCAATTATGAATGCGGTAAAAATGAGCGAACTCGCAAAACAGCTGACAATGCTTTTGCCAGAACTGCCAACCGTTTCAGAGTTCGGGTTTCTGACATAGATGGGGACACGGTGAGAAACCGGCGAAACAATCGCCGTTCTTTATGGACGGATCAACTCGATAATTACCTTCTTAGTTGCTATGATGCCAGTGCTATCCCTAAACGTAGAGGTAACATGGCGCGCCTGCACACTCTATGGTGCCAGGAACACCCAGAGCTCTCGCACCTTTTACAGCAAGTGTAAATAAACCGTGCCGTAAACCTTTTACAGAAAAGAGTTGAATGCGGAACGCTCCCTCAACAGCTGCAAGAACAAGCTGCAAACGGAAATCAGGAAGCGGCACTGAGATCAACTGCTGAAAGAAGGCTTCGCTTCAGAGACATCGGCGATTTTAGGACAAGGAGGAACATTAACATTCAGGTTTCTCCCAAGCCCCATGATCTGGCTGAAATGGATGCTATTCTTCGTGGAGATCTGTCAGGAGATTCCGACCTCTGGGCCATCACTTGTTCAGTTTATGATGCGTCGAAAGCTTTGGCTGATTCAAATCGGAGGTCCAAACCAACAATTGAAAAAAAAAAACGAAAATTGCTGGCATCAACTGAACAAGAAGATAGGCAGGGCAAGACGCGTCCCGTATGCGATGTGTGATTGACTACATGAAATCTGGTAAGCCTTTTACGGCAAGGGTCCGAAAGTTTGCTTAGGAAATGAGGATCCATCATCACACATTAAAAATGTCAAAGCTGTTGACCATCAAACAGCACATTGTTGACAAAATACAAGTACTATCTGCCGCAAGGAGGAGAACTGGAAAGAGGGAGGGATGGATCAGGGAGAATCAAAACTTTCTCGCTGACCCATCTTGCCTCCTCAGCGATCCTCCTTTTTTTGTCAAAAACCCACCAGAGTCTGGAGAAGTAGAGACATTTTGGAGGGAGAATCACGGGGTTAAACATCCTTTGCTTGAAGGTCCTGAGAACATCATGCGTTTCAAGGAGCTGTGCAATAACCTCATAATATCTGAGGGGGTATTCCCACCAAGCAATTCTGAAGAGGTAAGAAAAGTATTGAGGGGGAAGAAGAACTTCTCCGCTGCTGTTCCAGACTGTTTTAAGAATTTTTGGTACCCAAGGAACTACAGATGAATTACTTGTCTGAACACGGTGTATAAGATCTGCACATATATCTTGAATGACAGGTTTATTTGGACTATCGGACTCTTATGGAGTGAGATTTACGAACAACGAGGATTAAAAAGAGGTGCAGTAGGCTGTCGGGAAAACCTGCTGATCGACACGAGTGTCTGCAAAGACGCTGCAAACCGCAAACGCAATCGGTCGATGGCCTGGATTGATTACATGAAAGCTTTTGCTTCAACTTCCCATAGACTTATCATCTGTCCGCTAAAAACTTCGAGGTATCCATACCCATGGATACCTATGCGGCGGAATAAATGTGTGTGAGCATAAGATCACCCATATATTTTGTATGGATGACTTAAAGATCTATGCTTTTGGAAAAGAACATCTTGAAAATACTCTAAGTAGTTTAGTATATTTATTACTTTTCAGAATACAGATTCTATGCCAATGGAGAACCAATATTACATAAAAAAATACGAATGATTCTAATTGAAACATACTTTGTTTTAGTATTTACATGTTTTCCTCTTCTTCGCATAAATTACATATTTCACATATTTGTTGTGTGTCTATTAAAGTCGTGTTTGTTTTCGATGTTAATTTAATAATGTCTTAAGAAGCAGTTCTAAGTTGTGCGAAAGTGCGTTTTCATTGGAAAGGCAACCTCATAAGCAAATAGTGCTCAGGTTTTGTGTAGTTTACAAAAAAAATTGCTACACATTGAACTGAAATTACTTTTTTCCAAACTGGTGATGTCTTGAAGGAGAGTGAATTCGCGGAATCTAACAGCAAACACGTCAATTTCTTTATTTATTCTGGCGCCGTTAATTTCGAGCAAATTCAGGTTAATCCCTGAAGCCTCCAAACATCTCATGAGTTGGCCTAGCCAGTTGTATTTTTGATTCTTAGCGCGAGCAGTCTTGGCTAAATTTTGCATACATAACTTGGGTTAACGCGATTCTTCCATTTCATAGACTTGAGCTGCCCACTTGAGAGCCATATTCATTATATGCCGGGAAACGCAAGTTATTTCTAGTTCTAATTTGACTGCAAAGTCAGGTGTGTTTGTGGATAGGCGGAACAAATTTTTGACGAAACGTACTTGTGCTTTTTCGAATACGTCTAGGTAGCTGAGACCATAGATATTGGACCAATTTAGTAACGTACTTTTGATGAGGGAATCTTAGATTTTGGTCATAGGCCCAAAAGCTCATCGCTGATCCTGCCTTTTTTGAAGATGATATATTTTGTTTCTATTTTGTTGAATGCAAGCTTATGATTGCACAATATTCCTGAAGGCCCTTTAGTTTTATGATCGTACAATTTTAGTGTCAGGAAAAATAATCAAATCATCCGCATATATGAGCCAGATAATGTCCGTGTTTCCGAATATTCGAAGTCGGATGTAAGAAGATTGAACATGATTGGGCCTAGCACTTCATCCTGTAGAACTCCCTCAGTAACGGGTATATCCTCTGAGAGTCCGCTCTCTGGCTTCACACGGGTTGGAGCTCTTTCATAAAAGCTTTGTAAGATTCGAATGATTTTTGAGCTTACCCCAAGATTGTTGAGCTTAGACAATATAAGAGGATGGTTCACATGATGTCATTTTCGAACATAGATTTTTCATCCTAGATCAGGGCTTGGTAACTCTTTATGGCTACAATATAGGACATTTTTGTTTCATCAGAGAAGGCGGCAGTACTGTCTTTTTTTAAGGAATCGGATAACACTCTTCTGGCCTGCCAGCAATCAAGGTCAAACCAGGGTTTATCGTGCTCTGCGGTAGTTGTTTAACCAAATTTTATTATATATATATATATATATATATGGGAATGTCTTTTACAAATCGTACCGATTTAAAAAAAAAGAGAAGATAAATATTTGAGGATTTTTTTTATTTGAAAAATTGAGAGTTCGAGTAAAGACTATTTTTGAAAAATGCTTTACTTATGTTCTATTTCAGCTAGAGACTATTTAAGACGTAGTTTGGTCATATGAGTAGCCACCATTTTCCCACCTATATATACTTATCTAACAAAAAGAAAAAAATTCCAAAGTGCGATAAGTTTGCTCAGAAAAATGTCTGCACAAATTTTTTTTTTTTTCAAACGTATGGTTTCTTATGAGAAATACAATGGATAGATGGAAAATGTTGATATTCCACCCGGGTCATCGCAATACAGTCGCGAAACTCGTTTTTTTTCGACTTTTTTGGGGGTTCTTTGCCTCTAACTCTTTACAGATTACATTTTCGCTAAAACTGATAGCACCGATAGATTTTACAAAAAAAAACACGGTGAAAACATGCATAATAAGTATATTATATTTTAACACAATGGTTTTCACAGCCAGAAGTACGGTATCAAAAAAACGTCGATCTTTTTTCAAGTTAAGAATTAATGTCGCTGTAACACATACTCATACAATTTTTTAATGATCGCATTTATAAACTTCGGAGGAAATATAATTACAAATAAAGTTTGATAAATTATATTTATTTTAATCGCGTTTTGATAATGTCTACTAGAGGTGAATTGAATGAAAACCTGTATTCAATGATCATCTTGAATTTTCATCAAAAATCATTGATACTTGTGCTGATAAGAAAACATGTTTTTCTGTTAGTAAAATATTGGTAGATTTGCTGATAAAGAACCTAAATATTGATTTAATTCATTCATTTTTCTATGAAGTCACTCGAAACTCTTTGAAAAAAACGGTCTGAAATAAAGCCTTACGTCCCTATAACATTATTCTACGCAGCATTCTTTTAAATGATTATTCCTGATAATTATTCGAAATTAGGCAAACATCGCTTTTTGTGAAGTAAAGACGTCCTGTTAATCATTAGAGCGATTTACGTTTTGCAATTGGCGAATATAACTGTACTTTGAATCATTTCACGCATTGATATATTTCATATAGTACTTTATTTTTGATTTAAAAAGTAAAGTTATATTTTTTATTCCTCGAAAAAGCTTCTTGAAGATTAAAAATATTGAAATAAGTTATTTCAATTTTACAAACCCATTATTAAGTAGTCCAAAAGATATTAATATTGGTTCTATACGATACTATAATACGAGTCAGTAATCATTCTAGAATCATATATGTAATATTTGTATAAACGCATAAGTTAATAATATTTTTCTTCATGATTTTGTTAGCGGAATTTTCGGTCCTTATTGTATAAAACAAAAAGATTTGTACAAAATCAAAAGTTATTGCAGGAACTTCAGAGTCAAATTATTATTAGAAATAAATATTTTCTGAATTATAAACAATACTCTCACTAAAAAATTAAATCATGTTCCGAAATTTTATGGTCATTATTTCCATATTAAATAATAAATGGAAGCCACTACTGCAAACTGATAATATTTCTAATTGAGATGAAGTAGTTAAAGAAGTTTTCTATAAATGCAAGAAAAATGGTACGAGGGACCAATGGATGAAGTTATGTAATTCTTCAAATCATAATTTCAGTGTACTAAGAGTAATAGACAATGCTTATCTTAAATGAAAAATATTCACGAAAACCTTGAGCATTTCAATTTTTACTATGTTTATTCATTTATGTCATTTGTTTATTATAATTTTTAATGCTTATAATTTATTCTTTTTTGTACAAACTTTCTATAATCAGCTTTGACGTGAGAAATGCGTTATAAAATTTTTTTAAGAATTATATGGGAAAACTCACCATAAATAGTAGATTGGCTAGTCAACTTGAGCCAGGCCGACTTGCAAGTTTCTTGTTTTCTTTTTTCTCGTCAGTTCTTCTATCTCATTCTATTTTATTTTATATTTTTATATGGTTGTATGCATTTGTCTATAGTTATTGATTATTGGAAGCAGATATACAGAACAACAAGCCGTAGTTGTTGATCATTCATGCATAAAAGATTCGATTTTCGAATATATAAGTACGGACTGTGCTAGACATTCTACATATTCTGCATTTGCTAGATTTTTCATGACTAGTTAAGTATTATTTCTTGATTCATAATTCATATTGTTGGAATAATAAATTAAATCATAGATAAAAAACTACGCAGAAATAGATTAGGTTTAGTTCATAAAGAAACACAGTTCTGAAAACTACTCTTTATTGTAAGGGAATGAATGTAATGCTCCAACAGACGGATCAACACAGACCAGCCCTATCCGAGTCTGAAAAAAATGGCTGGACAATTTTGCTATGAATTTCTTCTGCAAATTTTCGCCGCATGGTGGCGCTCCACGCACGTGGCCCTGCTTTTGCATGAAATCCAATGGGAAAAATATTTAAAAAATAAATATTTTTATTTGCATTTCAATAGGAACATTTGAGAGTTCTAGTCCGAATTTGGTCAATGGATTCTTGTGTTTTATTTTTAATTTTTGGGAGTTGTAGATATTAATGTGTGCTTCTTCGCTTTTCAAATTGAATTTTACAGTTTGGAATTTCCTACTAATTTTTTGCAGCAGAATATTATACAGGAAAATTTGTACACCAGTGCAAGGGTCCATCGAAAATTGAGTTATAATTGTAAAATCATATTAACTAAATGAAAGATACTATATAATGTAGCCTTTTTGGCTATTCTCCATAAAAAATTCAATTTTTCAAATTCATTTTCTAGGCAATAAAATGTTAAGGAATGGATGTCAATTTTTTATTTAATCGTTTCTTTGAATATTTATTTGAATATGTACATTAGAAATGTAAAAAATGTTTTTCGCAAACAAACTGTCCAACTTTCACAATAAAATCTCCTTTCTTTATTGCCTTCTGATAATGTACTTTTCACCCATTTGTGATAGCCGAATTATAGCCAGAATGACAATTCAGAGCTATGCATTGCACCATTCTTTATTTTTAACACTGCACTCAATTTCGACACTCAATTTCACTTCAATAGGTGGCTTTAGAATCGCTTCACTTAAATACAAACATTTTGACACACATCGCGAAGAACAATAACAGATATTATAAAATTTGAATAAAATTTCACGTTTTTTTACGTGCCTTACATGCAAAAGTCGGGCCTCGTGCGAAAAGCGCCACCATGCGGCGAAAATTTGCAAAAGAAATTCATAGCAAAATTGTCCGAAAGTTTTCTAGCTGAAATACACAGAGTCAGATAGGGCTGACACAGACTGACCAGAGGGATGGCAACAGGCCCATTTTGACCCTTGAATCAACTGAGACAGAGACATGAGATTTTCTTACGGGATTTAATTCCAGGCACTTTCCTGAGTACGTTCCAGCAAGAATAAAAAAAATCCCCCGAGAAAATCGCGTTCTTTATCGGTTTTTATGTGTTTTTCGAACTTTGAGCGATTATAGTGCACCTAAATTCTGTTATTTCAATTTTGCCGACGAATACATCCAGTTTTATGGTCGAAAATTATTCTCGATACCTTCCCTTATTATTTTCAGTTAGATTTGAACAAATCACTCGAGCCAATTTAATTTTTCAGCAGCTTCTTAAACGATTTCTTGAATATTTCATTGATTTACTTTTTCAAATGATATTTTCTTGTCTTATTCATGTTAATAACAAGAAATAACAATATTAATTTTATCCATAAGATGAATACTATCATGAAAAATATGATACGAGAATAATTATATATCCAATATACTATATAATTACGCAAATCTGTATTTTAGGCGATCACTACAATCATTCAATAAATCCAATTTCCAAATTATTCGTGATATTTCTGTCCAGTTTGACTATTTATTAAGTAGCAAGTCAAGTGAGAGGGATTTAAAATAATATTTGTTTGTGTGTACGTACATTATGTACATGATATATTATGAAAACAGTCTATTATTTATACACCAAAGAAGTGCATTAGCGGACATATAATATGGATTCAAATTTATCAATTTCCTAGTCCTCGCTGTGTTATTTTACAAAAATAACGTAATTTTTGTAAGATAATAGTGAGAGGGATTATAATCCTTCTCACTTGACTTCCTACTCAATAAATAATCAAACTAGACAAAAATCTCACGATTAATTTAGAAATGAGATTTAATAAATAAATTTGAATATCGCCTAAAATACAGATTTGGGTATCTATAGAGTGTATTGGATATATAATTATTTTCATATTATATTATTCATGATAGTATTTACCATATAAATAACATTAATAACACTGGTCTACAGTGGTTTTGTTGCCCAAGATACAAGATTGTTTTTGCATATATTTATGCTCACAATTCATGAAAATATGAATGATTTAGATAGATTTGCTCTCGTTTTCATTTAAAACTTGATTTTCATTTTACATTACAAAAATTCGGAAAACAAGAAACAAAATAACAGATTCATTCATAATACAGTTTTGTTTTGAGAAATTATGGTACATAAAAGTAAATAGAGAGGAAAATCTCGAAAACATATGTTATATTTCCATAAAAAACCTTCTATGAGCTGTTCTTCTATAATTTTTTGGAGGACAATCTCTTTTTAAAGACCAGCAGTAATCTGCAATCAATCATGTGACAATCCCATCCCGTCTGAAAGTTTGCCAGCAAATTTTGTACAATTTCTTCATAATTTGGTGCTTAATGGTTACCTAGGAAATTTTCGAC